>JAYRBT010000018.1:20124390-20149640 GCA_036023395.1 Myiotriccus ornatus | reverse complement strand
CCATGTCCTTCCTGAGCTGAGGGCCCAGAGCTGGACACGGCACTCCAGGGGTGGCCTCCCCAGCGCTGAGTGCAGGGGGAGAATCCCTGCCCTGCTCCTGCTGCCACACCATTCCTGAGCCATTTCAACAGCTCTGTTTCTTCTTCCACGTGTTGAACAACTGCATTCCCTCTCAAACTCCTCTTGCGTCCAAACAAACCTCCTTTGCCCTTTCCTGACATACTGTTTTTCCCTTTCATTGATTCCCATGTGTCGTTATAGCCCCTGTTCAAGGCTGAATAAATCCCTGTTGAACAAGGACGATGCTTTACCCCTCCAGTAAAGACTAACTGATGCCTTGTACCGTGGCATTAATGGCAGCTCTCTGAGAAACACTTCAGGTACATCAGAGGATTGCATTTGCCTTCTTCCACTATCAAATCATAGCAGTGACACCTAAGTGAGCTCTGATCTATGGATATGCCTGCAATTCTCTCCTCTCCTGCTATTTTATTTAACAAGGTCCCAGAGTGTATTGGCCCTTTTTTGCTACTGATCTCTTATTCTCACTTGGCACTTTGAAACTTTGATTTTTATCTGCTCTCTGTTACCCCAGGCCTGAAGGTTATCAGATTGTACAGTATTTCATTCTACCTGTTTCAACCACAGCTGTTTCCAGCTCCTTCTTTCTGTCTTAGCCAGTATCCAGTGAACATATTGACTAAAAATGATCCAGGGACCAGCTCTCGAGATCCCTTCCTCCAGCTCAGGCATCTCCATTTTGGCACAAGCCACCAGCATCTCCCCCAGATCAGTGTCCTTGCCCACTTTATGGTTCTTTCTCCTGCTCTGTTCAGTCCTCTTTTGTTTTTCTTCTCTAAGTTTCTTGAGGATTTCCTGTGTAGCACCATAACAGACCCACATTTTCCTTGTCAAGACAATCAGACAGCAAGATTGTATCTCATTAAACAACCATCTAGTCTTGCTAAGCTGTCTCGCCTCTATTCTATTTTCCATTTACCATTTTGTGTTATAATTAGCACTGAATGGTTTTTGCAAAGGCTGTTGAGCTGCACCACACAGGCAGTGCTTGGTACCTCTCAGCTGGGACTTTGTGATATATGTAACAACTAATGAATAGTCAAAGAACTATTTTATTTTTTTAAGAGATCAGAAAAATGCTTTGATTAGATAGTAAATATAGTCATTAAATGTGTAAAACATCATTTGCTTGTACCAAAATCTAGGCAGTTACTTGGAAGAGGGTGATTTAATTCCCCACCAGTAGTTTCTCTCATTGCCAAGAAAGGGATTCCACTTAGTCAAAGTGTGTGTGGTCATGAAAGAGGATTTAATCTTTGTTATTTTAGTTAAAAAGATTAGTTATTCCTTGCTGTCCAACAGACCTATAATCACTAGTAGGACAGTGCTTGACACAGGGATTTCAGTGTTGCAGAGTTGTGTTGTCCTGAGGTTCATCCATCAGTACTGCACATGTGTCTCTGTACCCCAGCCTGGGGTTTTTCTTCTCCCAGGGAAAATTCCCGCTGATGGAGAGGCAGCATCTCCTCTCTCTGCCCAAACGCTGCTGCCCTCCAGTGCAGTGAGCAGCCCTGCTCCTCCAGACACAAAAGGAGTACCAAAGAGGGTGTATATGACTGAACAACACAACTTCCATCCCTGGTTTAACCAGAACGGCCTTTCCTGGAGTACTTGAGAGGAGATCCGGGAGACTGCCCGCAGAGGTGTTGACTGGGATAGCTTTCTTCTTCCCATTTTTTTTCCCTTAGAGGCCTAACAATGCTGCTCCCCCCCATTAGCACTTTTCCCAGAGATCTGTGCCTTGGGACTGACTGCCTGGTAGGAGTTTCTCCACAGGTAATGACACAGGTAAACAACGGGATTTAGTTGGGGGAGGGACTATTCCTGGCTGGCTCTGAGCTGGTTCCTGCAGCGTCAGGGAGAGGCTCCGAGGGTTGTGATTTGGTAATAAATCTGCAAGGGAAGGCTGATGGTGTCAGTTCCCTGCCCTGAGGGTAGAAAGTTCAGGAGTGCCATTGCTGGGTTGACATATTTTTGCTAAGAATCAGCCTGACTCCAGAGCATATTGCTCTGAGCCTTGTGCTGCTGAGTGCCCAGAGGGAACCGGAACGCTTTTTGGAGAGGGAGTGTCTACATTCTGAGCTGACAAGGATATCAGGGAAGAGAGACTGGAATGAAGAGTTGGTTACTGAAGCACAGTTTTAGTACATGGCTTTTACAATGGACTGAACTGCAGCAAAACTACCCAAGCACTCCTAAAAGGGACACCTTGCACGTCCAGCTGGGAGTGGTCAGAAAGGGACGTGAACTGATCATGTCCTTGTGGCTGTGCTGTAGCAACTGTGGCTTTTCTGTTGTGGCTGGATCTCTTGGAGCATTTCTAACCATCCTGGGAGCTGGCTTGCCCGTCCAGGACTTTATTTAGAGGCAGCCTACGTACCACAACTCACACCTCTGCCTGCTCCTGCAGGACAAGCCAGCCTGGCCTGTCAGGATTTCAGCAGCTGCCCCAGGGGAGTCCTGGCAGCTGAAGCCGTGTGAGCTGTTTGGTGAGTGCTGCAGCTCTGGCTCTCAGCAGGAAAGGCCTCATCCCACCATCTCCCCTGCAAAGCCTGCGAGGAACTGGCTCCAGGTGGTACAGGGGGAGGGTGCTGTGCCCCAGGGCACGGCAGGCAGTGACACCACCCTGCTGGGGGAGAAGGGCTGGGAAAGAAATACCTGCTCTGGGTGCATTGCTTGGTACGAGGTAGGACAGTGCTGTGGGGATAAAAACAGCACCAAAATGCACAGTTACCCGGTTTGCACCTCTCAGATGGGCCGACTGCACTGGGACTGGCACGAGCACCGACAGGCACAGCAGAGCTACCAGGGGTTCTTTTAGACTAATGAGCCTTCGTTTAGGAATTATTTGAAATGTCCTATCTGCTCATATTAAAAAAAAATCTTTTAAACCCCCCACACTTGCTCTTAAGTTTGAGAGTATTTAGCTATAAAAGTTCATTCCTTGTCTTTGCTCTTAGTGTTTTTCCAAGGCTTATATCAGAAGTGTTCTTAAGTGGTTTTGGACTGAAAATACTAAATGTTGCCAACTCATTCAAATAAAGGGTCCACGCAAATTTCTGAAGGAGAAAAATAATTGAAACTAAATCTACATTTAGTAGAAATCTAAATTTAGTACAAAGTATGGGTGTCTTTGGAATTTTTCTCTGAATCGAACTTTTTTTGCACCGTATCTTGTTTAGTTTAGGTAGGCTCATAACAGTTCTAGTAAGGTAAAAAATTAAGATTCACTTTTCCAGAGTCAAAGAAGAAATAACTAGTGGTGTAAGGAGGAAGTTTAGAGAGAACAGGGAACAGTGAGTTTTCAACAAGCACCATTCTGCCAACATCTTTTCCAACTGTCCATAAGAAATCCGTTCTATGCACAGTGGTATCACGCATGGTACCTCAGTCCTGGACTGAAAGTAAGTTGTTCTGAGTGAGTGGTATCAATTAATTATATCACTGCATCACACCACTGTGCAGTGGCCCTGCTTAGGAAGAGTGTTTCTAGATCTTGTTCTCTTGATCTGCCACTCTCCTTGTCAAGTGCTCCACCAAGGGCTCAGTATTTGCTGTAGGTGATCAGCAAACAGATCTGATATTCAACAGTCAAACATGATTTATAATCTCTAAGTACATGGTAGGATATTTCCTACCATGCCATGGCCCTTCACTGTAACTGAATCACTTGCTTTACATTTGCTGCTCTGTGGTTTTTCCCCGGGCATACTTTAAAATCTCCCAGTATCAATATATTCATGAGATGAAGTGTCTTGGGAATTTTACTACTCTCTTTCTGTGCTGTTCAAGCTGTCCTGAGCTAAAGAGTGAAATAAAAAGGGATGACAGTAGGAACCACTATTTTATCTATCTGATGTCCTAGTGACTGTTTACATCCCATCTCCAGCCCTGCTGTGGTTCACAGGGGGTACCTGGTGCAGTAAGAAGGAACGTGATGTTTAGTGGTTCCTGTCACACCAGATGCCACCCCAGCCCTGCTCTGCCTGTCTGCAAAACCAAACCCCGGCTTCTCAGCCTGACCTTGCACTGCCTTGTCCTGGAAACGTGTCAGCACCTGAAAAGGCAGCTGAGCGACTGAAGGAGCCCACATCTGGGGGAAGGTCATCCTGTCCAGAGCAGAAGGCGTTGAGCGGAAACCCCAACTGAAACGTTCTGCCCTGAGCAGTGCTGGGTGTGATGGAGCCCTTTGCTGTAAATGCTCAGGTGACAATGAACTCCTGAGAGCCTTTGACCATGCTTTGTGCTGCTAGACTGTGTAAGAGCTCCTTTTTCCTGCTGCTTGAAACTGGTTGGAGTGGGTGGGAATGCGGTGGCAGCTTGTGCTCTCCGAGATTGAACTGACTATGGAATTTATACAAGCTTAAAAACACAATACTTTTTTTAAAAGTGCGTGGTTTTTTTTCCCCCCATATAAGCAGAAAAAGGCAGGACAAGTAGGTGGGTTGGAACTGGCTTTATAGGATTTCTGTCACTTCTTGTAAATTCTCTCTTTGTGCATCAGACACATAAATGTTTGCTCAGGGTGTAGGTGGCTATCTTGGGACTTTTTGTGATAATTTCAGGAGCTGACTTGGGCATTTTCCACATGAGGCTTAGTTTGCAGTTTTACTGCACCCTGTTACCTAAACCTGAGATGCTTTACTTTTCAAGGGGAGCAAGTGGTATTTATTGCCAGCCATAGCAAAGAGGTGAACCTGGAACAGGACCTTCAAAAATCAAAGGGAAAAATCCTTGCCTCTGTACCATTCCAATTGCTGAGCTGTTTGATTGCCATCTCCCACTGCCCCTGTAGCAACTTCAAATGAAAGCAAAGATCCTTGTCAGACTTCAAGCCTGCAGCAGCTGGGATACCCAGAAATAAAACTGAAATTGGGATTTCCCAGACTACACCATAGCATTGCAAAACTGGCAACACCGAGCAAACAAGTAGCTTCCCAGTAGTATTCTGCTCTTGACATTGCAGATTTTTTTTCTGAGGAGGAAATGGTTGTTTTAGAGTTCTGCTGACAGAGGAATTTGCTTCTCAGCTTCCTTGAGCCCTTGTCCCCCTCCCTGGCACCCTGGACCGCTCATGTGTTATGTATTAGGCATTCTCATAGTCCCAGCATGTTGTTTGGTTCTCCTCACGTTTTAATCACCCCGTGATTTGCATCAAAGCTACAAAGTGATGGCTGCACAGCAGCCTCCTTCACTTCTGCAGGTGAGCCAGCTGGCTGGCAGACCGATGACACACAGGGAACAGGCTTGGAAACTCTCAGTTCCAGCCTAATGAAAGGACTCTGCTTGTGCTTATTACCTCCATTTTAGCATCCCCTTCTTAATAATTTGATTAAATAATATTCTGAGAATGCACAGTGTTTCCTAGGGAAGAAAAACTGTAGCTTAATTTGTGGTCTCTCTGTAAAGAGCACAAGTGTTCTGGTTTTCTTTGCACGGCGGTGTTTTTACATCTCACGGCATGATTAACCACAAAATCGGTCCTGCAAGCTTTAGCCAGAGGACTGGAGAACGCAGCAGTGAGCTTTGGACTCTCAGCTTCTTTCAGACATTTCACAGAAGGAGCTTTGCCTTTTGGAAGGGAGAAGGAGAGCTCTGCAGACGTGCCAGAGAATCCCCTCCGTTCAGCTGCCTGTCTCTCTTGATGTCTCAGTTTAGGGATCCTTCACAAAAGCCACCAGCAAAGCCAGGAAATGGAAACCTTGTGCTTTCCTGTTTAGCAAGAACACCTTCTTTGTTCTGAGTAGAAGAGCATCTCTTTTAATTTTGAGATGCTGTTGTTTGTTGTTTTATTCCAAGTAGCGTAAGGCAGCCAGGGAAGACAGTGCACCTTCTCTTGAACTGCACATGTTTCACCATGTGGAGATCAGGCTTTTTTTTTTGCCCATTTCCACGAGTTTTTGCTGACTTCAGCCTGACCTAAAGTTCTTGCAGGGAGGGATCTCTGACCACCTTCAGGCCATGGCATGATCCTACTGCACAGCAGTTCACACCCCTGGTGCTCCCGTGCCAGGAGGAGAAAGGAGCCAGCGGACAGATATGCATCACTACAAGAAGTGTGGCAAAAAGCCAGGAATCCATTCAGGAAATCCTGATAGAACAAACTTCTGGAACACCTTTGTGATGGGGATAGTGGGAAATGGGACAGGAGGAAACAGAATCCCTCACCAGTTTTAAATGAGAGCTTGATGTGGCTATGTGACACAGATTTGAGGTGGCAGCATCCCTTTAGGTTTTCTCCATGTGGTGGCTTTAGAAAAGCTTAATCCATAAAGTAAGGTGGCTTCCTCTTGGGAGCCAACAGAGAGGCCAGAAGAGAGCACTTCCACCTGTCTTTCACTGTTTTGCCATGGTCCTTCCAGAACACGACAGATAAATGTGGCAGGGGTGACATCAGATGTTGCTTCGGTCTCTTATTGAATAAATGAGCAACACAAGAGCAACTGGAAGTAAAATAAGGAGAAATCGAATCTTACAAGCAGAGGATACTTCTGTTCTATACAAAATAATGGTCAGAGATTACTCTTGTTTCTATTCCTCTTTAGTTCACCCACTTCCAGGTCCCTTCTCTGTTATAAGAGAGCTCCTCTCCTGCGAGCACCGTGGGCTCAGTCCCAGACCGGTGTGAGCGAGGCAACCTGGAGCAACCCTGACTCGCTCAGGGACAGAGGCAACTGCTCCCCAGGTCTTGCAGATCCACAGGCAACAGACCTGCTTATTAGCTGGCACATTAATTTATTAGAAAAATTATATGTCTTTCTCCTCCTTGTCTTGAAAAGCTTAGACTTGTTCCCTGTTAGTCCAGAGAAAGGCACTAAATACGACACAGCGCTGCACCCACGCTCTCTGCTTGCCCTGTGAGCCTGACATTTTGTTACTGGTCTTTCCTGGCACTTTCCTGGAGGTTGACTTCACTTCTTAGGGAGGATTATTCCAGTAGCTGCATTACCACTTCCATTTTACACGAGATCTTCACCTCCTCAATCATCACTTTCAACATATCCGATTACTCAACGTGATGCAACATATTCTTACACTCCATTAGTGTGGTGTGTGACAAAGAGCCGGGGAATTGTGCAATCCAACAGAACAAAACCAGCTTTAGGTTTTCAGAAACCCTTAAAAGAGGAGGGTTTCATGTGAGTAAAGTCAAGCAGTTTATCCAGGTGGGACAACCGTGCCAGTATCACACCACCTTCAGGGAGGCATTTCTCTGGGTTTGCTCCCACTTGCATAAATGTCTCTCCTGCCTTATACAAAAAGTAACTAAAACTGGATTAATAATTTTGAAGAATTGCTGAATCAATGAGCTGGATGCACCCCTTTTCTGCTGCAAACTCTAAAGGTCTGGGAAACGGGCAAGCTCTACCTGAGTGTGTGCACAGCGGGGAGAGCACCAGCATAGCTGCTGTTGAACCCTTTGGTGCTGTTGAAACTGTTGCATCAGCCCGACTGTCACACACAAGGTGTCCAATCACTCACAGCAGCCTCCTCCATTAACCAGCAAAATTCACGAGCTTCTCATACAAAATGAACTGTTATCACTTCTAGAGCACAGTGAGACACAGTTGTCTTGCCCTGCAAATTATTATCCAAGATTTTAAAAGTCCACACTTCACCTCTTGAGAACAGCAGCAACACAAAACAACACAAACCCACATTCACACTGATATAATGAAGAAACTTCCCCTGGATCGAGCAGGTCTGATTGAGACAATCCCCCTGCCTCAGCTGGCACCCCATCTCCCTCCACTGCCTACCCAGGGAAGAGGAATTTCATATTGATCTCTCCTTTCTCCAGCTGTTTAACTTGCGGATGAATCCAATGGCACGAGGGAAGACGTGCCTGAACTCCAGGTACAGGTTGTGGGCAGTGAAAGTTCCAGTTCCTGTTCCTGAACTTCCCCTGCAGAGCTCCCAGAACCACAGAGGGCTTTTATGAGTCTGGTCCCCTCCTGTTTGGTTAGAACCTGCACTTAATCCTCCATC
This sequence comes from Myiotriccus ornatus, assembly GCA_036023395.1. Lineage (NCBI taxonomy): Eukaryota > Metazoa > Chordata > Aves > Passeriformes > Tyrannidae > Myiotriccus > Myiotriccus ornatus. Next base: position 20,141,570 of record JAYRBT010000018.1, on the reverse strand, counting down.
TCCAGAGAGAGCCTTCACCAGACGTGAACTTTTTCATTCTCACCCAGCTTTATCTTCCAAAACAGCTTCCCAGTTAAACGGGGAGGGGAGGGGTGTTGTGTTTTCCCATAAAAAAGGTTCTGGCAAAACCACAAGTCCCAGCCAAATGTGGCAGGTGCCCCCTTTCCTTCTCCTGGGGATTTCCATCCTGCTGATCAGCCCCAGGGCTCTTTGTCAGTCCTGACTCGTTAATCACCCTTCGGTAATTACAGCACCGACTGCAAATAGCATGAAGAGATGAGACTCAGACCTCAGGGCTGCTGACCATCTATTTTCCTCTTTTCTTTGTTCTCCACCCTTTCTTTTTTTTTTTTTTAATTTCATTTTAGGGATAGGTTAGGCCTGGACAAACTGAGAGCAGCACCAAATAGCTTCTTGATTTGAAAAAGCTCTTACTTTAAACAACAACAACAAAAAAGCTTGTCTTTAATTATTTATTTACCTAAATGGAACAACAGGAGCTGGTTTCTCTAAGCTAGACTGAGCTGGTAGGTTTTCACTTTATTCTCGAGACTTACTTTTCATTTCCAGCAAAGATAAAGTGGCACCAAGAGCTATGGAGCTTTTCAGTTCCTCGGTCTTGTTCAGTGACATTTTTCCACCACTTTAAAGAAATACTGAACTCCATTTATAGTAAGGGAGCAATTCTTTGGAGAGCTGAAGAGCTGTTGGGATCTAGATCCATGTTTTCAACATGATTTTGTTCCTTCACCCTGACACCCTGAGTGGCCCCTGTGCAGAGCTCTCACCTCCTCCCAGCCTCAAATCCCCAAACTTTTCCTGAACAAGACAGTGAACTTTGGACATGATTGCAGTGTGGCTGCTGAGAAAAGCTTTATTACAGAACTTAGATTAAACTGGAGATGAAACTGGTGTTTGCTGTGCCATCTGCCAGCCAGAATCTGCCTTGCCACATTATGGCATGAAAATGAAATCAGAAAAAGGGGTTTTTGAGCTAAAAGGAGCTGAAATATAACTAAGCAGCTGAACTTGCCTGTCATACAGGCACTCAATGGGTATAAATGGATTGGAACTCCAGGTCTTGCCCTGTGCCTGCAAAGCAGCACAAGGGCCCCAGCCAGTGAGTGTAAACTCTGAAGATAGAGAAGCAGGAGTGTGGGGGGAAAGGGCTGGGCTGTGAATCACCCAGGCCTGCCAGGAAAAGATGTGTTGAAATGGGATTCACAGGGAGACGCTGAGATTCACCCTGGGGAATCTGCCCTGGGAGGAGAGCTGAGAGAGCTGGCACTGCTCAGCCTGCAGAAGAGGTGGCTCAGTGTGTATGAATATCTGCAGAGGGAGGAGGGGAGATGGAGCCAGGGCTGCATCTGTGGAGACTCTCAAAGCTCAGTGCAGCACAAGGTGCTGTGAGTGCCCTGCGCTGGCTGGAGATCCCCCTTCCAACCCCGGCTCTTCTGTCACTCTGCCACCACAAAATGCATCTCAGCAGGGCTGCTCTAGCAAGCCAGAGGACACCCTCTTTGATCTCTGTTTGAGGCTCCATTTCAAGCTGTGTGTGACAAATGCTCGTTTAGGTGCTGTTCTGTTCCTCAGATGTGTCTGTGTATGTGCCCTGAAAAGAGAGTCGATGACTCACCTACTCCATATTTAAAATACATCTCATGCCACACTTAAGGTTGGCAGAAATAAGAACCCTCCATTTCTCCGAGCCCAAGCAAAACCAAAACAACGTTTGCAGAGCAGGATGGGTCCAAACAAACCAGATAGCACTGTGTAAAAATATTAACAAATTTGTCACAGTGACTTTCTTCATTAATCAACCGATTTAAATAGTCAAACCCCGTCATCTGCAGCAGGGTCATCAGAAAGTTGTAATCAAATGTATTTAACTGTCTAATTATTTCAGTCACTGACCTAAAATGAACTTTCTGTAAACCCATTCATGTAGTGATAGTTCATTTGAGCTTCATTTTGGCTGTTGTGCTCTGCTCAGAAGCGACTTGGGGAGCATTTCCAGAGCCACAGCTACTAATCAGGTTTTCTACTTGTGATTTCCTCTGGTTTCAATGACTGTTGTGGTTGCCCCCCCCCTCCATGGGTGCTTCTCATTGTCCCAGTGAGCCAAGTGTCCTTCCCAGAGCCGGTGGGGGGACAGAGGAAGAAGTTACATGTTACAGAAGAGTAGAGCAGCCTCTTCTGTGGAGATGCAGTGACCTCACAGCACACACAGACATCAGCTGGGCAGCTGGCTCAACTGTTCCGAGCTGGTTCCCCCTTTATTCCCTGTTTCCACACACGTCCCTCAGTGCTGAGCTGGCCTGGCCATACAGCTGGAGCTCAGAGCCGTGCAGGCCCGTGCTGGGGGGTTACTGAGGTGTGTGTGCCTTGTGTCAGGAGGTGCAGATGCAACTGGTGCGTTCTAATTCAAATCGAACTCGGTGGGAACCACTTGCAAGGCTGGGATGCCCGGGGAGGGGGAAGGTTTGCCAGCCCCTCCCTGCCTGCCCGGGCTCAGCCCTGCCTCGGTGCCAGGGCTGCCAGGACCCCTCCCCAAAACCTGCCCAGTCTCACTTCCCTCTCCCACAACGGGTCCTGCAGAGCTCCCCCTCCCCAGGAAAGCTCCCAGAATGGGAAAACCTTCCTATTTTGAGTTAAGCAGTTGGTGGTGTATTTCTTCAGTACATTGCCTAGTGAAGTCTAGAAAGTAGTTTTACCGTGACTTTCATCCTCATCTCGGCACCCTTGTTCCACAGTTAAGAGTCTCATTAGAAGTTAAATTATTTGTGAAGCTAATTACATCTTTTTTGGCCTATATAATAGACCATTGTGTGGAAAAGCTACAGTGAGAGTTGAGAGGCTCACCCACAAAGTCAGCTTTGCACTGAACCTGAGGCAAGTCAAAGCAAGAGAGGTTAAGCATCTTTGATACAGACTCTTCCTGAAGCACTTCCCTGGCTCCCACAGCTGCAGTGTCAGCATAACCAGGGGGGCTGCACTAGCAGGGATGTGCTGAAGACCAGTCTGCAGCAGGGCAGGGAGGGCAATCGTGCCAGCTCAGTGCTCAGGTTTGTCTTGGCTGGCCCACGTCTCACTCACACTTTTAAATCTGAGCTATGAGAATCCACAAGCCCCCAGCTCATCCCACAGCTGAGAAGGAACGAGCCTTTCACACTTCAAGCGTGTGCTTTGAAATCCCAAGGACCTCAGGAGTCCACGGCATATTTTCAGAGTTTCCTTGGCTGCTTGAGTTGGATTCAAAGCTGTCCAAGGGAATAGATTTGCTCCCACTCAGCTCTGGGCACTTTGGAGCCTGCCCCAAAAACCAAACGGCTCCTTTGAAAGTGTTCCTCGTTCCCCCTTCCCAGGAGGGTGCAAAGCCTGGAAATGGTGCAATAATTTCCTACCTCTTGGCCAGAAACAGCTGCATTTCATAGGTTGCAACTGGAGGGCTGAGCTGCGTGTTGGAGGGGAACAAAATAGAAGGCAAAAGCCAATGACAGGAATTGCAGAGGAAAAGCAAACGATGAGTGGAAGAACAGAGAGAGAGACTGAGAAAGACACCCAGTATTTGTGACTGAGGGGGAAAGATTTTCTTGGATAGTGGTTTTTGTAACTAAAAAAATTCCTGTTGCTCAGAACTCTGCCTGTTGACACAACCCTGATGGGAATTTCCCTTCCTGTCCCTTATGGTGCTGGAGAAGTCAGGTAACATCTGTTATGCTTGTACAGCAGCCCAGCAGAATAGAAATCGGTTAGCCCTGCCCTGCTTATCAACCCAACCTAAATTCTCATCTCACTAGCATTTTCCAAAAAATATTATCAGAGGATAGAGACCTTCTGTTCTGAAGCACATTTTAGTGCAGGCTTTGGGCAGCTACTTTCCTTTAAACCGTTAGGGATCGAGGATATAGAAATAAAAATTGTAAAAAAAATTGTAATTAAAAAATACACGGGTTTTAGCCCAGGCCGTGCTACAAAGAAAATAAAATTAAACACACGTTTTGGTTTTCAGTCATAGAGACACTTCCATTCATGGGCACAGATCGAACAGAGGAGATGATTGCTCACTCAAGCAAACCACACAAATACATTTTCCTCTCACTAATGGGCGGAACAGAGCCTTATGAATGCAAAAATAATCTCTGATCTTGTGATCTGGGGGGCAAGCTGCACGCCTGGGCTGCATTGTGCAACATCCTGGAAGTTTTCATTTTAAAAGACCTATTATTGCCCAGCTAAAGCTGCCGTCCTGCAGCCGGATAATATCCTGCCCTCTTAATCAGGCTGGGTGATAACGACATTTCCAGCCACAAAATATTAAACCCGAAGACGCTTTCCTGGGAGGAAGGTGATGGCTTCAAAGCAAAGCAAGGATTCGAGTCAGGGTAAGGTGACTAAGCACAGGAGAGTAGTTTAGGGAAGAAGAGCCGTGAAGAACCGGCCTGGCCAGATTGTCAGCTGGTGTTAAAATCACCCTCACGCTACTCCCATTGCTTGATTTATTCTCCCTGAAGACCAAGCCCTTGAAAAGTAAATATACCAAATGTGCCGGTTCTGAAAGTCTCGTGGCACGTTTTCCAAGTTCAGCGATGCAGGAGCTGGAGCTCCCAGGGTGGCCCTGGCTGTCAGCTGAGTCTCGCCCCGGGCACTGGGCTGTGCACTTCGGAGATGGCTAAAAAAGGGGAATCTCACCTGGGTGTGGTCAAGCACAGTTAGCGCTAAAATAACATTGACTTTTGTATTTCCTCAGAGCATTTTTATTTTTTGTCAACTGCTCGGAGCTGGTGCTGGGTTGGGGGTGGGGAGGCCTTCCTGGAAGTGCCCAGAGCACAGGGGTTCACTGAAATGTGGTTTTGCCCCTGCCCTTCTGTTTTCTACCAAGAGAGGCTTTACCCTGAAGGGTGGGTGGAGAGAAAGCAAGCACAAGCAGAAATGGCAGGAAGAATTCATATGCCTTCATGTCTTTCTTTAAAGCAGTCCTAGATGCTCAGACAATAGGCGACCACACAACATCCTGTTAGAATTTTAGTTTTTCATTTTTCAGTAGCAAGAAACCTCAGATTACCCTTGAGAGAGAAATGATTCGGGTCTTTTATCTTGTAACTGCAGGGAGAGAGCTTGGAAGCAAGGAACCAAAAAGGTTTTCAACCAAAAGTCAAATAACAAGTACAGAGTGTGTCTCTTGGTTTAGTGTCCACTGGTTTTAGGTCAGCTGTGAGTGTCTGGGCTTAGCTGGGGATGCCACTGCTGGTTCTTTCCACCTGTGCTGCTGCACGACTGCCGGGCACTGCATGCCTGGTGCTGCCCTCCTGCACCTCCCAGCTCCGTGGACTCCGTGGGGAGCTGAGCAGGAGCCTTTTGCTGCAGCTGCTGCCTTTGCTCTACATCAACCAGCAGAGAACTCAGCCCGTCAGTAGCAAGAGCTCACCTGCTCAGGGGAGCCCTTCCTCGAGCTGAGGACACTCGGTGCACACAGGTCCTCAGGACAGTGAGACAAACAAATCCGTGCCCTTTTCAAAAGCGGTTTCTGGACCTGGCACGGGAACTGGGAATGTCAGGACCTGGCACGGGAACTGGGATTGGATATATTCTTTACAGTGCATCCCTCCTGCCCAGGGTCAAACACTTATACTACCCGGCAGTGTGTTTTTGCTTGGAGACAAATTTGGGTTTTTTAGCAAACTAAATTTAGAACACAGAACAGCATTAAATTAGTTTCAAACTATAATATAGAACCAAGCTGTATTTAGAAAAAAAACAACTTTAAATACAGGTACATCGAGTATGGGAAACACATAGGAAACGTTCACTTACCCAAAAAGCATCTTTAAACTGCAGCTGGGTCATTGTGATTGCTCTGTGGAGGGGTAGGATCCTTCAGCAAGTCGGTTCTGGGCTGAGAGCAGCAGCAGGCACAGCACTGAGGTTGTCACTGCAGCCCAGCCCGAGCAGAGAGGCAGCACATCCCCAGACCTGTCCCTCCTGCCGTCGGGCCCCTGCCCAGAGCACGGGGCAGTTCCAGGCAGCTCAGCTTAATGACCTGTGGCTGGGAAGGGACAGAGGGCAAAAAAAGCTGTTGCTCACACACAGATTCATGCATGCACTCAGCACCCCAACCCCAAACCTGTTTCTCTTCTGGTAAACAGTTAATATTGAAATGAGGAAGCAAGGCGATGGCAAGTGGTGTCAGGCTGCTCCTTGCTGTGGGTGCGTGTGAGCGGACAGGAAAAAAAAAACCAGAGGGGGGGAAAAAAAGCAGTAAATTCAGTGATATGATTTGATCAGCTACAAGGGGAAAGAGAGCAATTAGAATGCAGAGGAAAGCAGTACAATACAAAGAGACAAGCCGTGGAGGAAATCACAGCCGAACTATCATCGAGCGTTGTGGTCTTGCAAAGAAAAAGCAGCAAAAGAAAAGTATGTGCCCCGTTTCTGCAGCACCTTCTGGGGCTGGCAGAGGCCCAGGCCTTTGCACATGGGAAGTGTAGCTCAAAGTTGCATTTTGCAACTGAGAAGGCTTTTCAAGACTCTGGTTAAATTAGGAACGCTGAGAAGTGTGCAGGTGTCTGCACACATTTAGGTACCTGGTTGTCAATATAGAGAACACTCCTGATTTGCATGCCCTCATGTAAATGGTTGTATGAATATGCAAGACATGTGAAATTTAGAAGTAAAATCCAAAGTCTTGGGAAAAAAATAGAGCTAAGAGTTTGTTAGCACCAGGACTTGAGGTGAAGCCTCCCAGACCTGCGAAGGGGCAGCACCACACCCAGCACCCTCTGACACCAGGCATTTCAGGCAGCTCCCCAGATCAGCTCATCCAGCTGTGATAATACAGCAGCAAACACCTGATCACAGGGTAACACCTCAGATGCTTCCGTGATACACTCTCCAAAATACCTGTCCTACAGCTGAGGTTGCCTCTGTTCACCTCCTTAGGATGTTTTAAGCAGGTGTTTTTAAATACTCACTGGCATTTTTGGAGGGTAGAAAAAAGAAAGAAAAGAAAAGGTGTGGTTGTCTGTGCAAAAGCATGTCCTTCCCCACCAAGAGCACAGCAGGACTTACTGAGCTACAATTCGTTGATGTTGCTCCTGGGTGTTGCTGTTTCCCTGCTCTCCCTGCAGCACCAGCCCCACGGGCAGATCATTTAGTGGTGGGGAAGTCTCACAGGTTCCCCGAGCTCCAGCAGGGCACAGGGATCTGCTCAGATTGCTCTGCAGCAGCTGGTGGATGGAGTTATCCGTCCTCTCTCCGTGGGAAATTTGCAGCCGGTTTAGGCAAGTTTCCTTCCTGGTGGTCTGCAGAAGACAGAGAACGTGCAGAGACTTTGACAGGCAGAATGAAGTGCAAGCAGAAGAGGGCAACCAAGAGTCTGCAGGGCCAGGGGAGTAGCAGGAGAAAAGCATCATGGCATGAGAGGGGGAGAAGGAGAAACGAGAGGATTCACTTTCAGACGGTGCTGAGGAGGAAGGGGCGAAGCTTTCTTCCAGGAGGGAAAATTCCCTTTAAAAAAAGTATTTTGAGGGCATGGGCACTAGCCATACTTGATCTGTATGCCCAAAAAAAACCAAAAATAGGAGATTTTAAAGTGTTTTATCTCAGTCTTTCTCAAACTAAATGTTTCCTGTTACCATTTCCAAGTTGCAGCTGTGATTTGGAACCGACATCTTTGCTGCTGTTGGGATTCATAAAAATGCATCGAGCGCATTGTGCTACTTTCTTGTTATTTTTGGCTTGGCCTCCAACCACAAAGCCAGTTATTTGACTGACCCCCACACTGAGCTCTGTGCCTGCATCCATCCCACCCACCAGCACTGGTGCAGCACAGTCACCTCCCCAGGGGTGCCCCCTCGCGCCATCAGCACGGGCTGGTCGCTTTGTGCTGGGGGTGACTTTGTCTGCCACCCGTGGCTGCACAACAGCTCAGGCCTCTCGTTCAGGTGTTCTGATGAGCTGTCGGAAATGAGCTGGTCTCATTTTCTTTTCATTCATTGCACTCATCATTCATTTCCTACAGAAGTGGTAGCCCTGGCTCACAACATGGGCTCCAGTTCTGAAATATCTGGGTTAATATTTTGATGTGAGCGGCCTGAATTTTAGGGAGGCTGGAGAGGCTGAGCCTGGCACAGAGCTCTGGGGGGCTGAGGGAAGGGGGACAAAACCAGTGAACGTTGCTACGCTTCTCACTGCTGTAATGCCATCTACTGAAACCACCTGGAACCTCCCGAAATCCCCCCCTACCAAGTAGTGATGTCGATACCTTTGTGCCAGACAGAAGCGTTTTCGGTGGGGGAAGGGTTGAGGCTGTTCTCAGGATGCTCTGGAAACTCACAGGGCCTTTCATCGTCTCCACTTCCTCACTCTTTGAACGGGGCTTTTCACCTCACCTTCACCACTCAGAAATTCAGGCAATAACGAGCCTGAAGTGCAACTGTTCTTCCCCACCAGCTGCTGCAGCTCCTGCCCACCACTGCTCTGAGAGGTTAAAAATCAGGTTTTCTGCTTGATAAAGCCAAGAATACATTTCCACAGAGGGTTCCCCCCCCCAGTAATTAAATTGTTTGGCAGCAGAATGTACCATTTGGATCTGTTCTGTAGCGGAAAGTGATGAAAAGTCTGATTTTTTTTTTTTTAATGTTTGTATTAAAACCCTTCAAATTTTGTAATTCATTAGAATGGAAGTTTCATTTAATTTTTAACTATATACTGCTTTGAGCAAAGGTTTTTATCGGGGATTTGGGTGGCAGGTTTGGACTTGACAGTAGGTAAAATATGAAAATAGCATCTACAAACGTGTTTATGCTCATCCAGGGCTACAGGAAAGATTCTTCCCAGTGAATGTTTCTGATTTTGGGGACTCTGAGGGAGTAGGCAGTAAACCTTAGATTCCACAGGGAAAGAGGATGAAGGAGACTGTATTAAGGCAGCATATAAAGAGGTGCTGAACACTCAGATAATCCAGGTGTTAAGCTGGTTGTACTTTGCAAAACTTCTCAGATGTGTTGTGGTCCCCCTGGAACTGTTTTTTGGGAAAAGAAAATGGAGATCAGAAGGCCCTTGTGTGGCCATTCCTCTAGGAGACAAGAGCTCCACAGCCACTCCTGGGAGGCACTCCCAACCCAAATTTAACACTCCAGCCTCTGGGGTCTCTCCGAGCCCTCCAGCCTGGAGACACCAGCGGCGAGGGAACCACTTGCAGGGGAAAAGCAGGGCTCAAACAGCCACATTTCAGCTGCCCAGCCGCGCCTGCCGCTTCCATTCCCATACAAATGCACCTCCGAGTGACAAATGTTCGGGGCTGGCAAACAATCTACGATCGTGCCAATTTAAAAATCTGTAAATCACCTTGGCTTCCGTGGGGAGCCAGTCTGTGTTTCCATGGAAACCTGGCTTGGTTTGCTCCAGCTCCTCTGGACCATCCCAGGCTGGGCTGGGAGCTGGTTCAGGATCTCCCAGACCCAACGACATCGGCTCTGTTCGGCTCCCAACACTCTCCCTTGATCCTTTCAGAAGGGACTATTGCAACCCCCTTCCAAAGGCACCGTTTCACAAAGCAAGGCAGACCTGCTGGCGTTTTGCTTCTCTGCAATCAATAATTAACATAAAGATTAATTGCCCAGACTAGGTTCTTAACCCATATCGAGCATTTCAGAGCTGTTCCTCGCAGAGGCCATCGCTGAAAGGTGGTCCCTGCCCTGGTGTTTTACCCAGGGCAATCACAGTTTTTGCCATAATTACGAAGAACATGAATGGATTTCCTCGAAAATTAACACTGTGATACTTTGTGTATCATAAAATTGTTCGTGTCACAGAAACCTGGGTCTTTTTGTGCTCAGTATGTGTTTAAACATGGTTAGTGACCATTTGTAGCCCTGAAAATGTTTCAAATACGAAAAAGGGAGAAGAGGAGCTGTGCAAAGTGCAGTGTCACTGGAGGGTTGAGTAACACAAACAGGATCTGGAAGTTCTTGGGAGAAAAGTATAAGTACTTTGTGAAAGAGAAAATGAAAATATTTAGGTTTCTATCTCCCCTTCTGGTCATACCTTCAGGTACGTGCTGAAATACGTTTTTTATTTGTCCTTTTGCATGTTTTACCAATATACCGGCTTTCTCCACTGCCGTTAATTCAAAGGAAATCACCGCTCATTTGCAAGTACTGCATATTCATTAGCCAAGCAGGCAGTGCTCGAGGCACTGAAGATGTTTCCACACCTCAGAAAGGACCCGTTGCACGCTGCTGTTCTCCACAGAAAGCAGCCTTCAGGTTCCCAAGAACGCTGGGCAGCAGCTCAGGATACGCTTTGCCAGAACAGATTGTTACCTGGGACTTTGCCACAGTCTCCTCTCACCTGGATAGCCACAAAGAGGAACAGGGAACTGGTGAAAGCATTTGGCAGCATTTGTGCTTTTAGTAAACCTGAAATGCCAGAAATTCGGATCGGTTGAATCAGCCTCCAGCTCAGAAGTGACTTCACCTGGGCTTTAACACTGCAGTGTCGTGGCTTTCTAGCACTGGTTCTATTGAAAGCGGGGTTTATTACTGGCTTTCTCAAAACTATTCAGCTCTTTCTTTACTTACAGTGAATCACTTGTGGATTGGTTTCTCAGCCTCTCTCTTTTTGCTTTGCTAATCAGCGGGGCTGGTAAAATAACTTCATGAGCAGGTATCTCCTTACACCTCTGCTCAGAGCCCTCGGTGCACACCCATATCAGCAGCGTTTGTGCAGCATAAAGGACTTTGCTTTAAGGACCAAACTGTAGTGAAATTACCCTTTAATGTGACTTTTCTTCTTGTGAGAAAGGCACAACACACTTCACCCTCTGTAGAGAGAAGGTGTATTTATACATACATAAGATATACACGTTGTAACAGCAATAACTGCTGCCTTAAAACTAACATTAAGGTCAGTGTTTGCCTTCTGAGGGTTTTTTTTCTTGTACTTTTAGCGAGCTCTGGTTTTTTAAAACAGAGGAGGAAAGGACAGCGTGTAGCTGGAAATTCTGTGTATTCCAAATCACAATCTACAGAGAAATAAATACACATTGCCAAGTGGGTTATACAGGATCACTTTAAACAGGATTATTTGTGCCTCCTGTTGTGCTTTTGGTAGGAGCTGTGTTTGTAGATACTAAATTTATCTGCTTTGTGTTCGGGAAACCTTTGCAATTCCAAGCTCTGTAATACTGACACTTCATCTACCTGCTGTCCCATTATCCTCCCTTTGCCCTATTCCCCAGACATTCTGACATGCAATGTTTGTTTAGAAATCAAATTTGGGTAGATCCTTGGCTTTACAGGTAGAAAGATTTCAGGACAAGCAGAGCAATTCTGTTTTTTTCATCGACTTCAGCTTGTATTTGTTCCTCTGAAAGTCTTTCTCACTTACTGGCCCCAGAACATCCTCACGTGCATTCCCACGGAATGCTGGGCACTCCCCTGAACTAGGGATGATGATTTGGAGGATGACCATGAGGTCACCTTCCCAACAAGAATGCTCAGCCTCTCTCTAAGAAACCTGGGTGGTTATTACATGGGGACAAGGTGCTTCGACCAGCTTTAGTCTTGGAATTGGGAATTACTCTTTGAGGTCTCTCCACCTCAAAACACAGAAAATGTGACACTTGACCTTCACCATCTTCCTTTCTGTTCTTTCTGTAAGTCGAAGCTGAGGGTTCCATTCTGAGTTTGAGCTCTTGGGGTTTGTTTGGACTGGCTGTTTCGAGCTGTTCCAGCTGACCTTAACCTGAACAGTGATCCTAACCCTTCCATAACCTGCAGCACCAGCTGAATCTGCTCTTGCTCTCTAAAATATCCCAAGGACCTGACTTTGTTTGGTGAGGTTTGTGATTGCTGAGGAAATAATCAAGAGGTGTGGGACAGACAAGGAGTTTGTCCCTAAGGAACCAGGCACAAACAGCCCCCCAGTTTTCCAAAGTCTGGCCTGGCCATCCCTCTGATCTGAGCTGGGTGTGTTGCTGCAGGAGGCACAGAGATGCCGAAGGAAGAACGGTGTGAATACACTATTAGGCTTCCAAAGTGAAAGAAACCTAATTTAAAAAACATTATCAGAAAACAAAGGAAGCCTGCATCAATTTACCCTCAGAATTACAGAAACCTTCTCCAGGATGCAACATTATCACAGCATTTTGCTCTTCTCTGGTTGCACTAACAATTATATTGGGTTTTTTAAAATACGCCCTTAACATCAGGAGCTGCAAAGTGACAAGGGCAGTAGTTGTGTCTTGCAGTGAGCCAAGCTCTAACAACACCTACCACGACTGGCTTACAGAAATATTAAAATTAAGCAGTAAGTTGGATGTTTGGCAAAGACAAAACATCCAATTTGAGGTATATTTCAAACCAACAAAGATCACAACAATTGTTTTAATATTCCTGGGCACACTGGATTTATTAGTCAGATCCCAGCACCACCATGGCAAAGAGTTGTACTCACATTTCCAGGAAGTTAAATAAACAAATGTGAGTAGAAAAAACCCCCAACCCCTAAAATTGAAAAAGGAGTTCTGAATTTCTATTATATCTAAAAAAACATAGTAAAAGTGTATGTAGTTTTGCTCTGGATCAGAATTTCTTAACATTCCACTGGTGACACATCAACACTTGTGCCAAAAGGAATTCCCTCTTTGTTCTGAGCATAATTAAGAAGTGGTATATTGGGAAGAAAACAAGGCAGAACTCGTTGCTTTTACTCAATTAAGAGAGAGCTGGGAGGAAGGAAAGCATTAGTCAAGAACACTGAGAGAGCATTAAAGGGGTTAGTTCTAGGAATTCAAACACCCTAATACACACCCCACAGGCTGTTCTGAGAGGCTTTGTCTTTGCTTGGAACACTCAGCTCATTTCTGAGACTTTCTAGGATGGAGATGAGATGAGATGAGGTGTCTCTGGTTGACAGAGCCAAGAATGTTCCCCCTGTACATTATGTACACTGCCCACACCTCAAGGAGTTGCTGTGGGCGACCCACAGTAAGAAATAAATGTACAGAACACAGAAAGACAGAATAGTTTAAGTTTTAATCCAACAAATGAACAGGGTCTTGACACAGTAAAATGCCATTATATTGCTAATGCTGTAGAATTGTACATTAAAAACAATTATTGTCTATAGATGTAAAAATAGCAGGTTTTATGATACAGTAAAACACAGTATAGAAACCATTTAAAATTAAGTAGAAACCTCTTAAACAATTGAGGCATTAATCTAAGTGTTTCTCCAAAGGTATTAAATAAACCACAGTTAATACTGATTCTAAACATCCTCCCACCTTCCCCCCCAAATTAAACTGATTAGAAAAATAGTAGTCTCAGTTATTACTACATTTTGCATTCTTTCAGAACCATTTAGGTTTTCCATTTTCTTCAGATACAGTAGAACAACCCTTCACAAAACAGCACTACCCCAAAGTAATTTGTTTCCCAACGTTATAGAGTTTTGGAAGTAAGTATTTCAGTTTAATTTTGAAAGCTCAGAAGAGGCCCAGGAAGTCTGCAGGGGGGGCAGGGGGGGCAATTAAATTTTGAAGGCAAATTCTTTACACAACCATTAGTGTTCTGTAAGTACAGCATAAAACTTGCAACACGGCCGATGGATGCTTTTAACAAAAGCTCCAAATGAAAGAAAGGGGAAAAAAAACCAAAACAAAAACAACAAACCCAGATTACAAAATAAATAATCTAAAGCTCCTCGTGGTAGAAACGTTCATCGTGAAGCTGCCTACCATAATCTGTTGCTTCGCTGTTAAGAAACAAATCCTGGTTCTTAAGAACTTCTGCTTCCGAGAGCTTTTTATCACCATTCAAATCCATCTCTTCAATGAGGTGAAGGGCCTGTAAAAGAAGTGGAACGCCACGTGCACCAAGTTAAAACGATTCTGGTTTTTGCTTATTTGTACATCACAAAAGGAGGGAAGCTCAGCAGTGAAACAAAGAACCCAGTGCAGAATGTCTGAGCTGCAGCTCGTTCGCCGGGGGGACGCAGTTCAGAGCTAACAGGCTGTGCAGCAGCTCCACTGCACCCATCTTTCTCAGGAACAGGAGTCCTGGTATTCCATGGGCTTTGTTTTCATTTGCTGAACGTCTACAAACACAGCAATTTAGAGAATCCTTCTGTTCCCGCTTTTTCTGATTGGTTTGGCTCGGTGTAACGGAGCCAAAAATATCGGGCACTAACGTCAGCAGAGCAGATTTGAAAAGCGCTCTGGATGGCAGAAGCCGAAGGATTAATATGACAAACATCTCAGTAAACACATGTCAATTCCTGAAAATTAAATATAGGGTATTTTGTTTTCTATTTTTATGTTATTTAGCTGCCAGGTTTCTCAAGTCATTTTGAAATGCCAAAAAGAAAGGGTGATTGATATTCAGCTTTCAAACAGCCGTTTGTGACCGAAGTCAATGCTACCTTCTCTTCAGGGCAGGTGACTTTGCCAAGCCTTTATGTTAAGCAAAATAAAAACCCAGCAGGTTAGAGAAACACATATGACAAATTCTTGCAGGACTGAGCTATCACTACAGCACAGCCTTGCTGGAAGCTAAAATTTGAATCGATAGCTAAGAACAGCTAAAAAAACCCAAACCAAGCAAACCAAAACGGGTATGAAGAGACTCGGCACCACAGAAAGTTCTCGTCACAAAAGGGCCTTTTCTAAGAATCAACCCCCCTTAAGGGTCAGATGTTAAAAACAGGCTGTGCAGAGGCTCACAGAGCCCAATTTACAAAAATACTGCTCGAGCAACCGAAGAGCTTCCAGCAAGGCCAGACACACGAGCGGCCGACGCTGCTGCTGCCACGGGGCTTTTTCTGTCACCGAGAGCTGAGACAGGCAGAGCTGGGAGCTCAGAACGGAGACCAAGCAGCTCCTCTCTTTCCCAGGAACCGTGGAACCTTGGGAAGACCTGTTGTTCCTGCCACTCTGAACACCAAAATCCCCCAGTGTAAAGGAAAGACATGGAAAATTTAGATAGAAAGTTACTAGTGGAAAGGCAGAAATCCTCTCTACTGCAGCCAGGGACTGTAAACTGCTACAAAAAAATAAGGACAGCTAAAATGAGAATCCACTTAAAAGCTATCATGGTGTTCTATCACTGATTAAACCATTTTAATTATCATCATCAAAGTTTGCTTTGCACCATCTTGAATCACAGAGTACTTCCATTTTCTTATACTTAAGTTTTCAGTTCTACAAATTATGGTGATTTATCCAGTTAGAAGAATCACAATCAGTTTCTTTTTTTCAAAATTATGGAGCTCCTTTTGGTAGTGCGTCTCATTAGATTTACCTACAATAACTAAAGAATTACTTATTAAAATGCTGTACCCTTGAGTCAAAGCAGATAAGCTGTTTAAACATGTAGAAAAGCACTTTGTTAATTTACAAACACTCACACAATTAGTAGGAACTTCACATTTGCCTAATGCAGGTAAAGGACCTGCACTCCTTGTCAAAGTGAGAAGAGGTTAAAAATATATGCAAAGATCTACTGACATTCATTTTCAGTCACTAAGACATGATAAATGTGAATGCTCCCACCATTTTGTTGTGATACCTTCACAGTTCTCCTGCAGTGGGTAAAACCTAAAGAGCAGCCAAAACACTCACCTCCTCTTGTGCAATGCCCTGATTATTGGGCACTATCCAGGACAGCAGCTCTTGAGGGTTGAGTTTTCCATCATGATCCTTGTCATAGTCATTCACAAAACGATCCTTCTCAACAAGTATCCATTCAGGATCTTCCCTTGCAGCTGTTAAGACACAGTTGACACGTTTAAAGCCACTCTGCACCTTAAAGCAGATGTTTTCACCTTTTCTCCTAAGCAAATTCACTTAATCTCGTAAAACATAATATAAAAGTGATGTCACTAAGCAAAGACAAACCTTAATGGGGAGAACAGAGCGGGGAAAGCAATTTCATTTACTGCTGGTGTTTATTTATTTGCACACTTGGTTTGTGGCTCACCCTGTGCACTGGCACTGCACAGCCTGCCCAGCAATCCTAAACTTGCCTCTAGCTCTTCAAGAAATTTAGAAGCAATTCATCTGAGAAATACTGCAGACAAGCATGAACTGAGATTAAGACTTCCTAAACCTTGAGAATGAAGTCTCTCCTTCCTTTCTAACATCTAGCTCTACAAGTAGAGTATCCCTTAATGTCACAATTCACCATATACTGTTGCCCAAAACCACAAGATAATTATGAAATCAGAGTCACCACGTAGTCTAATTGGTCATTTTAAAGTGTGCTGGAGGAACACCACCTGCAGAAGAGATGGCCTTTTGGAGGGAAGCTGAAGTAGCTTGCACTGATTCTGAATCCTTCCAAACAATTGTAATGCAAAGCTGTTATCATCTCTATTACTGCAACAATTTCACTGCTTTCCAACAACTTTGTATAGACTGGCTTGGAAAAGCTTTCTTGCAAGTTAGAGCAGGAAAAAGATAAAGAACCCTGTAGTTGCATCAGAGATCTACTGTTTTTACTGGCTGTGGCAAGCAAAATACGGTCATTGGAGTGAAGAAAAACAGACTATTCCCCTGTGTCTCCATATCCTCAGGTGGCTGAAACAGTTTTTCTCAGCTCTGATACCATTCAAAATTAGCACTCCTTAGGGCCAAGCAGACTTTCCACACAACTGAAGTTAAAGGGCTTTTTGGAACTGAAGGAGTTGTTTGCCATAACTGGTAGCAAATCAAATACAGGGTGTAAAATACGTTGAGTAACACCAGAAAAGTGCCTTTTCTCTTGTTAAAGAAAGAATAGGTCAAGTTTAAGAAAGGGCAAGAGTGGGGAAAAAAACCATAACAAACCAAAAATATCAGGCAAATATCAGGCTCCTGGTATCTGGTACAGAACCAACTCCTTGCTCTCTTGTTCCACACGTGGCTCAGCCTTGCAAAGCCAGGCTGAGAGCTGCCTGCTTAAGCTCATCAAGACCAGGGAAGTTTAACCTTCCATCCCTGCTGGCTGGGTTTGCAGAGGTGTTCAGTGAGTGACACTGCACCTTATTTCAGCTGCACCCCTTGGGATCAGGAACACACTTCAGGCTTTAGGAAAACAAGGAACCAACTTGCAGGGAAACAGTGGAATGGGCTACACACAAAGTACTGCCAGATATACAGGGGGCAGACTGAAATAATGAGCTCAGTTCCAGGGAAC
>JAYRBT010000018.1:20110039-20124290 GCA_036023395.1 Myiotriccus ornatus | reverse complement strand
AGTGAAACGTTACTCTGTAGGTATGAAAAGCTGAAAATAAAGGTGCACCCCATTCAAAAGCTTTTGTTAGTTCCCTCTTTCATGGCCTCTCCCTTTTTTCCTTACTTGGGTCTCTTCTGTAATCACCAAGGAATTCATCCAGGCTAACAAATCCATCACCATCTTTATCATGTTCTTCTAAAGCCTCCTGAATGACAAAGTCCTTTTGTGTACATACAAAGAGCAAAATTAGCAACTCATAATCAAGAGAAACAGCACTGAATCATTTTAGAGCAATAAGAAATTTTTTAAAGGAAAGACTCCCTCATCTCAAACCTCCTTTTCTGTTTTATGCAGACTGGTGCAGTAATTGCTTCCCGGGTAATAAAACAGACGTGTAATTAAGAGTTTAGAATGCCAGATTCCATGAAAACCAAATCTGAAACGTGTCCATAGAGCTGGAATCCTCCAACAAAATTCAAAGCTACAGAAGCAGCTGAGAAACACGAATATGCACAAAGGTCTATCATCTCATTTTCACTTTTCTTTTTTCATGTGATGGATTCACTAATTTGCATCTTTGCAACTTAATTGAATTGTTATAAACTGGTTTGTCTTTTGTCCCGTGTTCCCCAGTGAAGCCAGTGAGCCCATCCTGTATTTCTGCCTTCCCTTGTTTGTCCATAACTGTGCTGTGTACACACAAACAAAGGCTGCTTGCAGATCCCTCCTCCTGGAAGCTGGCTCTGGCACCAGAGAGCTAAAACTGAGAGCTCAAATCTCACTGATTATTTCCCCCCCTAACACAGCTGAGAGATGGCTGTGTCAGTCCCATTCCAGACGTTCAGGGTAGCCAGGATCTCACCGTCATGTACTCCACCTCCTCGGGATGCTCAAAAGCCACGTACTCGTCCACGCTGAGGGCGGGAACATCATCTCTGTTGGCTTGCTCAAAACGCCTTTTCTCCTTTAAATGAAGCTTAGAAAATAGATTTAGTTAGAGCCCTTAATGAAAAGGAAAAACAACACCAGAGTGGTGGCCTGTGAGCTGATTAGAGTACTAATTGTTTCACGTTGCCTGCTCGTATTATACTGATGTTATGCTTTCACTAAAAAGAGCTAATGGAGAGCAATGAGAACAACACTTTTAATTCAGGTTTCATTCTAAGAATTGCATAAACCCCTGTTGTTTTTTTTTAATTTAAGGAGTCATTTAATACATACTCTTAGCCAAGGCTTCAGAAACACAAAAGGGACATAATGAAAAGACCAAGAATTCTCATTTCCATACATGCATCCTCTTCTAAAAGTCCCCAATTCCCAAACTAACCAAGTGGAGTATGATGTTTAATAATTAATGGCAGCCACTGCAAATTCCAAAATTTACATTTTAAGAACATTTAACCTTCTGGATCTATATCTTACTTATATCAAGGGCTGTCTGTAGTTCATAGAAGGTCTTGAAATATCACAGGTGTAAAATGTCTTTTCTGAAGCCATTTTAAAGGCTGAAGGATTTGCCAGATTCCTTTATTACAAGACTGCTGTTCATGACACCTGAGAATTTCAAAGGAAAGTCACTTCTCTAACCTGTTTTAAGTACATATATTAGCATGTCTTTAAAAAAGAATTTAATATACACAATAAGCAGGCAAGTTTTTATTCCTGAACGTTTGCACTTCCTATTTCTGTATTCCAAATTAGAAAAAAGTTCCTATTTTTTCTTGTTTCATTGTATACAGTCTCTTTAGACAAAACACAAACCCACACCATCAAAAACTGATCTCTGCTCAAAGTGCAACTTGACATGAACTATAAACACCTTGGAATCCCATCATTAAGTGTGTTGTACCATCAGTGTGACTCTGATCTGGGTAAGGGAGCAGCCAGAAAATCACAGACCTGAAATGCTTTAAAAATAACCATCTGAAATTGCACTTCTCATTCATATCCTACCTATCGACACTTCTCTCAAAATTAGGGTAAGCTGATTAACACATGTAACAAATGAAGGATAAGATCTTAAATCTTAAATATTCTTCCAAACAGTTAAATGTTCTCTTAGAGAAAAGCTGACCTTAGCTGAGGGTTTAACTAGGAAGGCAGTTCAGAAAGACTGGCTGCAGAAAATCAAGACTGCAACATAAACTTGCCCTATAGAGGGACAGTCTGGTTTTCCAGGGTTTTTTTGGGGAAGTGATGAGCAAGGCCGCCACCTTCTGGTAAACTCCTGTGGTTACTCTATGTCAATCTAAATCCTCAACACCGTGTCTTACTCTTCCATTTTGACCAGAGCAGGCCCACTAATTTCCAAATGTAAGGAGAATGCTGACGATGGCTGACCCATGACACTTGTACAGTGCTGCTCATTTTACAGTCCAAGTTGAAAAAGCCACAAGGACAACCCAGCAGGCAGTCAAGTTACACCATAACTAAGCAACCAGTTCTAACTCAGCTTATGTATCTACAGCTCTGGGATGGCACTATCTCAAACATGGGATCAGTATTTGGACTGGCAGTTCCACTGAAAGTCTTGTTTTATTTAAAAGCTATGGAATTACTTAGTTAAATTAAGCTTTACAGTTTGTTTCCTCAGTGTGTAAAATCCTCTCTCCATGTGTAACTGGAAAGCTTTGCTAGGTGGTGATGAACCTTTCCTCCCCTGCCTCTCTCGCCTCTCTCCTTACCCCTCTTATGCATCTGCTTTTGCAGATGACACCAACTCATAACTTCTGTGTTTAGACATCCATTTGTAGCTACAGGAGTTTCATTTTTATGGCTAAAACTGTCTGAATTGCTGTTGCTTTCTCTGTGGGTCTCTGATGGACAGGCAATGTTACTGCAGGCAATGCTGATACCCCACACTAAACACTTGAGCAGCAAGCGAAGAAGTGGCTAGAACAGAGCAGTGAAGGGGTTCAAGCCTGTCCTGGCCCCTGCTGAAGGCAGGACACCGCCAGGCTGCAGACCCAAGCCAGGGGATGGCTGGGGACTGGGCTCTGTCACAAGCACTGCTGACAGACTTGTGCTCCACTCAGCCAGCAGAATACACTCAGGGGGCACCGTTTCATTGTGTCTTTATTTTGTTGGTAGCAGCTTTAACACTCCATTACTTTCCTTTAATTACTCCCCCATCTCAGATAGCAGAAAGTGTTAAAACATATGCCAGCTGCTCCACTTCCCCTACCCATCTTGTTCCGTCACCATAAACAAAAATTGCCAACAGCTCCAGAAACTGATGCTGAAACATTTTACCTGTCGAAACGATTCTTCTTCTTGATCCTCCAGGACAGTGTTCTCATCAAAATCAATCACACGATCATACATCTGCAAATTATACTCCTTCCAAGACACCAATCCATCACCATCTTTGTCATAGTCACGGAAGTGTTGCTTTGCTTCTTGGGTAACGTAATGCTTAAAAGACTGCTGTATCCAGGAGCTCAGCTCCTCTGTGGAAAGCATTAAAAATATAAGAAAATAAACCAAAGCAGAGTAATCTGCACCATGAAAACTGTAAAGATGCCCCAGAACTGTTCCATCTGGAATACACTCTGCAGTTGGGATGTAAGCGTGTAGGCAAGAGGTTAGTTAAAGCAAACCAATCTGTTTCCTCCGTGCCAAGGCTTTTTCCAAGTTAACTGAGTGAGGAAACAGCAGCAGACTTGTGGTTCTTTATTGTAATGATTATGTGGCCACGTCTGGAGCAAATCAACCCTATGGCATCCTTTTTTTTTTCCCCTTTTCTTTATGAAAATGATGCTGAATATGGTTTAGACAGACAGCTCTAAATGTAATTTGGTACCCCAAAATAACATCGTTCTCATCAGTTTGGGGTTTCTTTTGAAAAATCCACAAACTGGAATAAAACTCAATTTACTGCCATTGCCTTCATTACCCAAAATAAAATATTAACAGCTATTTTCCCTTTACCTGGGGCTGAAATCAAGCCTTACGTAGTTTGGAATGCTTTTTTTTATAGAAATGTGGCTAAAAGAAATAAAACTTAACATACCAGTGAATTGACACAAACACATTAAAGTTACTTCATTTTAAGAAGATTGGGAGAACATATTCTCTCAGTATCCCTCATTTATTTTCAGGTGCCCGGAAGGGATAGACATCTTACTCTGCATTGCAAAAATGATGTATCTAAATCAACTCTGAAGATTCATGATGACTAATAAAAAAAATCCTATTAAAATCACTACTTTGATGCAGAAAAATCTCACAGCATTTTTTAAATACTAAAGTATCTTATCCTGTCATTCTTGGCAGAAGCATCAATACAACTTCACTAGATTTAAATCTCTTTGAAAAGCAGCAAGAGATTTTTAAAAATGCATTTTGAATACTGTACTTGTATCAGCAGAGGAAGCAGGTTCACAACAGATTCTGTGAGTTGACTGAACATGCAGAGCTGTGTGGGCACCAAGGGTTGTGCACAAACCAGCACTGCCTTACAAGGAACTGCAACATCATTTCTCAAAGATGGGCAACATGTAATTTATGGTTTATTTCCCAGCATTTAAGGCATCAGGCACAGCCATCTGAACACATAATGTCCAGTGCCATTAATCAGAAATACTTCTTGCTCCAACATTAGAGAGGTAGTATTAATATATCCCCTCTTCTCTCGCTGTCAGCCTCCAAGTGGAGGCACCACTAACATGGAAAAAGTTCTCGAGAAGAATTTTGCAGTGCTGAGAAACTGAGCTGAAAAAACATCAGTACCATAAGTTTCTTGGTGTTAAAACACATTCCACTGTGAGTTTTCCTTTGGGAAGTGAGAGGAATTCAAGTCTTCATTAGACTGAGAACCAGATGCAATATAGGGCATAAGGCTGGAGTATGGGTGGAATTCCTACACTTCAAAGACTTTTCCCTTTCAGCCTTGACGTGTTGAGCTGCCTGTTCTGTATCACAGGGATCAGCCATCCTGCCAAAGCTACACTGTGTCAGCTCTATACAGTCCATGCAGACACACTGAAATAAGGGTGCAGGTCATTAAAGTCAGCATATAAAGTAAAAGACATTCAAGAGAGATGGTTGATCTTGTCTTTAAAACCATATTTTGTCCTCTCACCTGGAAAGCTTCCCAAATGTTTAGTGTAATTTTAATGACATATTACTGCTCTGGTGTTTGAACAAGGATTCTGCTTGCTTTGTGTGTGCACACAAGAGACTTGATTTGTGGTCAAAATCACAGCAAACCGACAAAAATTAGTTTTACAATTAAGAGTGTCATGATGATGTACTGAAAGGAAGGGCCTGAGTTTACCATGGAGTTCATGAGTTTGACTGATAAAAACCAGTCTGGGAAAGCCATTTGTTAGTGTCTTGTGATGAACTATGATCTCTCAATGTCACTTTGTGTCACTAGGTACCGAAGCACATCTGTGTAGTATTACGGCTGCAGTACTTCCTTTGCACCTTAAACTTGTTCTGAGTGGCACAAACAGGATTACAAACACAGAAATCCACTTGATTTCAAGTAGCTTCAGACGTGCAAGGAGCAGCTACAAGTGCGAAGGTGGTACCTGCAACTTGGTACTGCTCTTACCCACACTAACTCTTGCTGGCCCCGGTTCTTCCATCACAGAATCACAGCATGGGTCAGGTTGGAAGGGACCACAGTGGCTCATCTGGTCCAACCCACCTGCTCAAGCAGGGTCATCCCAGAGCACATGGGATTGTGTCCAGACGGTTCTGGAGTATCTCCAGTGGGGGAGACTCCACACCCTCTCTGGGCAACCTCTTCCAGTGCTCGGTCACTGCACAGCAAAGAAATTCCTCCTCAGGTACAGGTGGAACTTCCTGGGCATCAGTTTCTGCCCGTTCCTCTTGTCCTAGGGGCTGGCACCCCGAGCAGAGCCTGGTCCATCCTGACACTCCCCCTTTAGGTATTTACACACATTAGTGAAGTGAGGTCCCCTGTCAGTCGTGTGTTCTCGAGTCAAACCTTAGGGGCTGAGAGAGGCTCTGTACGAGCCTGCCGGTGTTTCCAACGCGCTGTGCAGGGGGCCGTGCAGTTCAGCCCGGGGGTTCTCCCCAGCCCGGGGGTTCTCCCCAGCACGGGGGTTCTCCCCGGCCCGGGGGTTCTCCCCAGCCCGGGGGTTCTCCCCGGCCCAGGGGTTCTCCCCAGCCCGGGGGTTCTCCCCAGCCCGGGGGTTCTCCCCAGCCCGGGGGTTCTCCCCAGCCCGGGAGCCGCGGGTGCAGAGCCCTCCCCCCGGCCCCGCCGTTACCCTCGCTGAGCAGCCCGTCCCCGTCCGCGTCGATCCTCCTCACGATGCTCCTCAGCCGGCGCTGCTGCTCCTCGGGGCTGAGCCGCGCGTACTCCTCCGCCTCCTCCTGCGGCACAACAACGCGCCGGCTCAGCGGCCCTGCCGACCCTGCCCGGCCCGGGCAGCGCCCGCCCCGCCGGAGCCCGCCCGCCCCCGGCCCACCTGCCCTCCGAGCAGCGCCTCCCGGTCGTACTCGGCGCGGTGCTGCTCGTTCGCCGCGCCCGGGGCCCCCGCCAGGGCCAGGGCCAGGCCCAGCGCCAGCAGCAGCGGCCGCATCGCGCCGCCCGCCCAGAGCGACCCGCGGCGAGGGGCGGGCAGAGGCCCGGGGGCGGGCGGGGGGCGCGGCGCAGGGTCGGGCCCGCGGCGTGCGCTGGGCGGGCCGGCAGCGAGGGTGTTCGCGTTCCTCTCCGTCCCGCCTTACCGGCGGAACGCACCAGATACCCCCCGTGTAACGCTGACGGTTTTCCAGCTTCTGATCATCGCAGAAGCCCGGCAGACGGAAGTCGCTGTTAGCAGTGATCACAGCACCGAGCCTGCCGGAGCTCGGGAAGCTTTTGGACGACGCTTCAGGCACACGGTGTGACGCTTGGGGTGTCCTACGCAGGCCCAGGAGGAGTTGGAGTCGATGATCCTGGTGGGTCCCTTCCAACTCGGCATATTCCACGATTCTGTGATTCCCAGAAGTTCAGGCAAACATTAACAAACCCTGCAAGAGGGAAGATGATCAGGAAACAAGCCGTGCAAAAGTTTTATATGATAAAGGAACACTTTGTCATTCTTGAGGGCCCAACTCGCAAATAACGCTTCTAAGGGAAAGAGAAAAGGAAGCAAGTCTTCATAAGACGTGGATCAATACAAATTTTAATAACTGTTCAAGACAGATAATAGAAAGCTGTAAAATAAATTTAACCTCATTGACCACTCAAACTGAAAATACATCGACTAAATGAGGGGCCTCCCCGGGAATATCATTCCTTACAGCTGTCACATGAAATTGGAATTGCTCTGATCCCGACCCCACTGAGGTCAAATTAATGATTCTTACTGGATTGAGATTTATGTAGGACCATCGTTAGATTTGTTATTTCTCCTTTCAATACTAGTGCATTTTCAAACCTCCTCTTTCAACCAGAAAGAAGTGAGATTAACCCACCTAGGTTTCCATGAACACAACAGTTTAAGCAGAGCCCCCAGTGGGTGGTCTCTTCTGTGGTGACAGCACTGTGCTGCTCCCTGGTTCACCTCCAATTCTATTAACTGTGAAGAGCTACGACAGTTCATTTTGAAGATCCCAGAGTAAAATATTGCAATAAATCAGTAAACGTGTTATTGCAATTTCCTGCCTGTATAAGAAATGTCTTTCCATTAAAAAATCTAATAGTGAGTTAAGTCTAATACCCTTTATTGGTTTAAATGTCAAATTTCCAAGCAGTATTTATATAAATCACATATACAAAATGTGAATTAAGTCCTACTACTTGTGGCATGTGTAGCCAAAGCAAATCCTGTAAGGAATCAAAACAGAAATAAGATTTGATTCATTTCTGAAGTAGCACTGAAGATGCTTTGTCTTCTTTTTCTAATGCAACACTAACACCCGAAAAAACCTCTTTGCTGCATATCTCAAGGGTTGACAAGTGTATGAGATCGTACATTTCAGTGCCTAAACCACTGTAACAGCCTCCAAATAACAAACTCAACATGGATGTGCAAGAGCAAGTTTATGATTATGAAAGTCGTAAAAAAAAAAAAGAGAAAAAATATTTCCAGCAAGAGGGAAAACACAGGAAATCATATTCTTCTCTGTGTCAAAATACAACCCAGACACTTACCAGCACACAATTAAACCAGTCATATAATAAATTCAAGATCATTCTGGTATGGATGCAGGGGGAAAAAAAAAAAAGGCTCTCTTGTTCAAGCCATTATTTTAACCACGTGCATAACAAATGCATCACCATCTTAAGTTAAAAGGGAGTATCAGTGAAACTATTTTTAAAGCAGAATATAAGTCATGCTATATAAAAACTTTTTTATGTGATGGACTTTCTGACTTTTCTGGAAAATCCCCCCTCCCCTCAAGCCAAATTGCATGCAGACTGTGACAAATCTGTTTGGAGCCATTCTTTTGGTCACAAAAGAATTAATGTTAGAAGGTCACTTCTTCTCTGTGAGATCTGCAAATGTAAATCTGGTCCTGTTAGACCATCAGCATGAGAACAGTCATCCAGCAGCACAAGCACCAGCTTCTGAACAGTTATTTCTGGCAAGTGAAGTTATCCATTTGGTGTTTACTGTAAGTTTTTGATATTTCTACGTTTCAGTTTTATAAATCGCTGTCCAACTTGAATAACCCTTGATTTTCTTTAAGGCATGTCACTTATACACTACTAGAATAAATGTATTCACAGGAGTTTTATTGAGATGGGCTTCCATCTTTGACACATTCTCCTAAATTTGTTTTTATCCCATGTAAAAATTTTAATCTGCATACGAGACAGTTGACTCCTAAGACCTGCATGCAAAAATTACCCTTCCATTATAAAAGTTGTTAATTTTGGCATGTAGGTTCGAGTGAGGCAAATAACTGAGCAACACTTCACTTACAATCACGTTCAAATACCCCACGTTTGGATTTCAAAGTGACAGTCATTTGCTTCAGTAGTACCCAAATGTGACTTTTTGAGTGTTCTAATTGTTTCATATGACCTTGCACAAAGTATCCTGAGGTATTTTAGGCTCTGCAGACATTAATGACCTGTTTTTCTACTTCTTTGCATTTAGTGCAGCTATTAATATCCGAGGAAATAGGTTCTAAAAGGACACTCTTCTGATGTGGTGTCTGATTTGGCATCGAACCAAACCAGCAGGATTTGATGTCAGGTGTGGTATCACAGCGCTCAGCTCAGCCACACACCGAGGAGGCAGCTGTGGGAACTCAGACTGCTGAATAATAATCAAGCTCATTATCCAACGATGGCAGTAGAAGGGATTTGGATGGGACCTTCATGGACCTCCTGGCTCAGCTCTCTGCTCTGATCCACGGTCAGCCGATGTGTAATTTCTGAGAGGTTTTGTAGCTGCTGTTCCTGGAGACTCCAACTGTAGCGTGTATGATCTCCCAATATGTCTATTCCCATCCTGGTAGGATTTTTAATGTCTCAGAGATGACAGCCTGAGCTGTCCAGGTTACAATTTCTTCTCACTATTCCTGTCACAGTGAGGGAAATGGATTATTCTCTCTTTACACATCATGCTTTTACATGCTTGAACACTCCTACTCCTTTTGTCTTCTTTTGGCTAAACAGATTCAACTCATCCAGTGTTTCCTCACGAAATGAAGTCACATTTCCCAGGCCTCAGACCCCATGAGGAGGGCTGGCCTCTCCACAAGCCCCACCTTTCCTCAGGTTCAGTGCCCAAGCTGGACTCAGCACCCTAAATCACAGCTCGGTGATACACCCCAGGATTAGGTCCCCATTTTGCTATTTGCCTGGATTCTACACACACCCCAGGTACTGCACACTGTCGTTCACATTTTCCCAGCTCCCAGCGGTGGGGAAGGGCAGGATGCTGAGGGAGTGACCACTGTGGGCTCAGTGGTCCTGTCAGGTGGACGGCGGCTGAACACGAGCCCAGGTGTGCCCAGGTGGGCAAGAAGGGCAAGGGCTTCCTGGCCTGTATCAGAAACAGGGTGGCCAGCAGGACCGGGGCAGTGGTTGTCCCTCTGTACTGGGCGCTGGTGAGGCCACATTTTGAATCCCGAGTTCAGTTCTGGGCCCCCCATGATATGAAGGACATTTAACGGGTCAGAGCAAGGCGCTGGAGCTGCGGAGGGGTGTGGAGCACAAGTCCTGTGAAGAGCGGCTGAGGGGGCCGGGGAGGCTCGGCCTGGAGAAGGGAAGGCCTGGGGGGACCTTCTCACTCTAAGTAAGTAGTAATGGCCAGTCTTCGCGAACGAAGAACCGGGGAAGGTCTTTACACCTTCCAGGCTGCGCATTGGATTTTTTAGGTGAGTTACAGTGTGCGCGGAACTGAGCCCGCCCTTTAATCCTAAGGTTCATCTGCCGGGGCCAAGCAAGCTTGGACGGTGGCAGTGAGGTCCTGAGGACGTACATGGATTGCCTTACAGGGCTAACAAGCTCCATCTGCCCGGGGAGTGGCCCTGACCAGGAATCGAACCCGGGTCTCGGCCGTAACAGCGCCGCGCCTTAACCACCTTCTCACTCTACGGATGCCTGAACGGAGGTCTCAAGAGGACACGGCCTCAAGGTGCGCCAGGGGAGGCTTGGGTAGGACATCAGGAGGAATTTCTTCATGGAAAGGGCGATGAGACATTGGGACGGGCTGCCCAGGGAGGTGGCGGAGTCACCGTCCCTGAAGGCGTTAAAGGAAAGACTGGACGTGGGACTCAGCGCCACGGTGCGCTTGAAGAGGCGGTGCTCGGTGACACGTTCCACGGGACGGCCTCAGAAGTCTCCTCCGAGCCAAGCGGCTCCGCGTTTCCGCGAGGGCCCCTCAGGGCTGTCTCAGGGGCTGGAGGCGGGAACAGCCCCGGGGGCTGAGGGGACCCCCCTCGGCGGGGATCGCCCCCCCCGGCGGGGCTGCGCCTGCGCGGGAGGGGCGGGGCGGGGCCGGCCGCCGCTGGCGGGGTGCGATGACGTCACCGCGGCGGGGCGCGCGCGGGCGGGACGGCGCGGCGCGGCGGAGAGCGTGAGTGACCGGCGCGCGGGGGGCGCGCGGGGCAAGATGGCGGCGGGCCGGGCCCCCTCAGCCCCCTCAGCCGCCCCTCGGCCCCTCAGCAGCGCCTCAGCCCCCGGCCCTGCCAGCCGGCACACGGCCCTGCCAGCCGCGGCAGCGACTGCACGGTTGCTACAGGCGACCGGGAGCGGCGGCGGCGGTGGGTCGGACCGTGCCGTGAGGGCTAGCGCAGCGAGGCCGGCGGGGAACGGGCCGGTCCCTGCGAGCCGGCGCCGCTGGCTGTGGGGGAGCTCGGAGCTGCGCGGGGTCGGGGGGAGCCCCCGGAGCGTGTGAACCCGGCGGTCGCCGGGGCTGCGCGGGCCCACCCGTGCTCTGTGCGCGTAAGGGAGGGAGAGGCACACGTGGAGAGGCTGTTCGCTGTCAGCTCTTCAGAGCTGCCGCGTGGTGTATGAGTGTTTGAGTTATAAAAGCTGCTAACGCCGTCCCGAGCGTAAACCGCTGGTCTGCCTTAGCTGTCAGTGAAAATCACGGCTGCGGGAGCTGACAGCTCCGTAGGTCTCGCCGAGTACTCAGGGGTAGGGACCGTCTGCTCTGCACACTTCTCTGAACACAAATTCTTGTTTCTGCATTGTTGCCAAATGCGCTGCAGTACTGGGAGAACACGTGGGCCTTCAGGTTTTTTCCTCAAGTGTATATGTCGTTTAATGAGCTTTTACTGCACCTTGAATACAGTCAAGGCAGTTTGGTGTGCAAAAGCACAGCTTTCTAAGATACCTCAGCGCTTGAAGATTCGTGCTGGGCCTGCCCTGATGCCTCAAGTGATGCTGAAGTGCAGTCTTTGTTTTTCAAAATCGCAGCTTCCTTCATTCATCTGCAGAACTTGTCATGTTTTATGGGTTCAGTAGGTTGTCTTAAGGCATATAAACAACTACCTGCTTGTTGATGCAGGTTTGGCTATTTAGTTGTGGAAAATTCGGCCATTTACGAGAACCACAAGATGTAACGTCAGAACAAGGGAACTGCCCACTTAAAGCAGTGTCATTAATGGTAAAGGCCAACAAAATCTGACTTTGGAACTGATTAAAGGTTAGTCTTGTTCTTTTACCTAATTCCTGATAACATAAACGTGTTTTTCATTTCCAGTTAGCACATGGTTCTTCAGAAGAGTAAGATCAGGGTGTTCATACTCTAATCAGCAGCTTGGAGCTGCTGATTTATTAACCTTGGAGCCAGGGGTTTAATTTTATTTCAGAGTTGTTGACACTGCTTTGGAAATGCTTGACAAACCTGTAAATATTTAGTCCTGTGCACGTCTGCACTTGTGGCAATGGTTGTGTATTCACAGCTGGATGAAAGTGTTCACTTCCTCAAAGCTGACTTGTACAGGAACCATCACATCTTAAACGAGAACACAAGTTTTCCATGTTGTTTTGCTTCACCGCTAATTATCTGATACTGATTGTTAATTTGTCTCTGATTGGCTTTTTCTTTTTGAACTTTTCCTTTTTTTCCCCAGTCCTCTGCTACAGGAAAGATTGTTCTCCTTGCTTCCGTATTCCAGAGCAGTTCCATGCAAAGATTTGTTTTAACATTTTAATATTCTTTGTACTGTTTACTGCCTTGCTACACATACACTGACATTTTTCTACAGGGTCATTCTCTTTTTGTTTTCTTCCTGGGCCTTTGGCTACTTTTAATAAGCAGCAGTGCAAACTCTTTACAGATAAAACCATCTTCTGAAAGTCTTACCGTATTTATCTGCTGTCCATGACATAAATGCTGCCAACAGGCTAAAAGTAATTTTAGAAGTGGTTGAAGTGAAAATAATGGATTGCATTTATTTTGCCACAGGTATGAAAACTCAATGGGGTCGTCCAAAAATGTAATAAGTGAGCCTGTGGATGCAGAGGAGGGCTATAACATGATGGTAAGATGTTCAGCTACTATAGCAGTATATGGTACAGTATTTTTTCTACAGCAAGAAAAACTAACTTTTCATGTTGGGATTCGTTGATAAATCAGTTCATTTTTCCCTTCTGTGAAGGTATTGATCCTGGGAGCTGAATCAGTTTCGTTCATTAGCATCATAGAGGAGAACCTTCAAAAAAAGGAATTTTACTGTAGAATAAATTTGAGTGTCTCCTCTGTTTTCTCACAGTTCCCAGTTGTGTTGGTGTGTGGGGTTTGTGGTAGTGTGGGGGTATTTGGGTTTGTTCCAGCCCATCCCCATTTTAAAGTGCTGCAGCGGACGGCCCTGAGGTTTGGTACCACTAACAGAGCGTTCTTTGGAGGAGCTGAGGTTAGACCTGAAGGAATTTTCTCCAGGAATGCAGTGGGTGAAATTGGTGGTTTTGTTTACACCAATATATTTATATGCATGAACACCATTAAAGCAAAAATCCTCGTAAAAGATCCTTTAATATTTGTAGCCGTGTAAAAGAAACAGTGCAGACTAAATAACAGTTTGCTGTTTAAAGCTGAACAGGTTCTGGTCAGTCCTCTGGCTCTGTATCCAGAGCACTTTGGAGAAGGTAACTTGTTGAGGTAGTTCAGCAGGGATTCAGGCTGAGGAAGCAGCCAAACCCCACAGTATCAGTATCAATCACCTGTAGAAAGGGGGAAATTAAAGTTTGCTCTTGTCAAATGAGAAGACTGTCGGTACCAACCATGGCACAGCAAAAGGCACTTTGGCACAATTTTCTCCTCTCAGTGGCTGTGCATTGGTAACTGTGCCATCAGGGCCCCCCTTAAGGCTTTGGTGGTTTCTTTTGACTGATTTGAGTTATGGAGACAAGAATTTATACAAAGTACTTTGACATGTCCTGATGAGATACTGACACTTTCCTTATAAGCCTTTCTGGCTTGTATAAAGATAAATAATCTCGAAAGTCAGTGTGATGGGGACTAATGCAAAGTTTTACACTCCCATGGGAGTAATGATCTCCAGAAATAAGACTGAAAAATTATTGTCTTGGTGGCAGCTGTGGCAGAAAGGAACCTGGGGATTAGAGGAGGTCATATATACAACAAGAGAAATTCTGCTGATGTAGTAGGAAGAGTTGGGTCAGCTCTAACCAGGGGTTGGACTGGACCTGCAGAGGGCCCTTCCAGGCTTTGTTTTTCTGTGACTGTGTAAGTTGTGTGAGGTGTCAAAAATTACCATCATTAGTGATGCAAAGGTAATAATAAATAATAATAATAATGGCCAGACGTCGCGAACGAAGAACCGGGGAAGGTCTTTACACCTTCCAGCCTGCGCATTGGATTTTTTAGGTGAGTTCCAGTGT
>JAYRBT010000018.1:20075933-20101947 GCA_036023395.1 Myiotriccus ornatus | reverse complement strand
GTATATCCTATTTTGGAAAAAAGTCCAGGTGAGTAAAATTACCAAGAGTTATGACTGGAAGGTAGTTCTGAATGAGAAATAAAGAAGAAAATTATATTCATGTTTTATTCATTTTTTTTCCCTGTGTGGCTGACAATCTTTATTAAATTAATAAAATAATACCTCAGTGTTTCCTTGTGTTTCATATTTTTACCCCTTGTTTTTCTTTGATTAATGGATTTGGCCATTAGCATGGCTTTAGCCATTTAGTATTTTGTGGCAGTCTGTCAGAATTTGACAATAAAGCATATGGAAGATGTTATTTTTTGAAAAAAAGTGTTTTGCTTCCATAGAGATGTATTTGCATCTTTAAAAACATCAACATGTTATTTCCATGGTTTAGTTTAGTAACTCTTTACCTTGTGTTCTGTCTTCACTCACTGATAGCTGACAAACACTGTGTATCCTGCTTTCCTTGTGTGTGAGGACTGGATTTTCCTGGTGTAGTTGGGGCTCCCTGTAAGGGTTTTACCCTCGGAATCTTTAGGGTGGGAGAGTGATGTGCTGCACTGTTTGGGTTCTGCCTGGTTTGGGGATTATGTAAATTCTGAGTGTGCAGGAGTTCACTGGCTCTGTGTGGGACTGCTGAACTAAAACTCTTGTAGACACAGTGCATTCCTGCTGGGTGCAATTAAGGGTTGGAATGGAGTGCTGAGTGGCTGTGCATCTTGGCATTTCAGTTTGGCATTCAGCACCTTTATTTCTGCTGCTTTTCAGACATTTGATACTGCTGCAATTGGAGGCTTTTTTTTGGGTTCATTTTGTTGAGTTTTTCAGTTTTAATTTTCCTTTACATGTGAATGGGCCGCTAATCTCAAGAAAATAAACTCAGAAGAGCTCTTTCATATGACCTTATCAACCTCATCTTCCTTTCAGTAGAGTGCTGGCAAATCTACATTCAATAAATTTTGGCATCCTGAGAGCAGAAATATCCACTTTATACTTTCCAGAAGTCCAGGGCAAGTTACTGTAACTGTTAGAGAAAACCCAAATCCAAAACAAACCAGAAAAAAACACCAAGAGAGATTCAGTTTTAACATCACTTTCATCATTCCATAGTTGGGATGGGAGAAGGGATATTCCCATGTTTCCGAACTTCAAAGGTCCAAGAGCTCTGCATCTTCTGCAGCTGAAGGTTTGAGCTATCACTGCAAGTTAAAATATTATTTCTAACAACAAACCACCAGCTTAATGCTTACCTGCTTGTGTGATTGTGTTTGCAAGAAATCAGGGGATTTAGAGGGTTTCATCCTTTCAGAGATGTTCTGCTGGAATGTGGGTAACTGTCAGTGTTCCTCAGGTTTTACTGAGACCCTAAAAACTTGCTTACAGGGTAATGATGGAACTGCAACAACCTACAGAGGTTACAGGTGCTGTTTTCCTCATTAGAATATGGCTGACATATAACAGAGAAGATAAATGGATGCCAGATACAGCAGATGGATAACATTTATTGCTAAATATCAAAACATGCTCCCTGACACCACCTTTTAAAGATACATTTGAAAATTCACCTTGCAAATGGTGGGAATTACGGTTACCATTCCAAAACAGCCTGTCCTTTGGATCAGCAGTATTAGCTGAGTGATGTAAACCTTATTCCCTTTATTAAGGTCACATTTTATAAATACAGGCAGCACCAGGTAGCAAAGTCATTTTAATATACCAATTGCTGATTCTCTAGTTGTGGTTGCATCATTATAAACTCTAGCTTCAGGGAGCTGTAAATTAACCAGTGTAAGCTTTGCTCTAAAGGTTTGTATACAAGACCTCAGCTCAGGAGCAGCTTTTCTCCAAGCAGTTTGTTCTGAGGTGACTGAAAAAATCTGAAACCTTTCTGAAATCCCTGTTCACTGGTGGTTTGTGACACGTGTGTTTTCTGATCGTGGCTCTCACGCATTAGCTGGGGCTCACCTGGAGCCCTGGGAGCTGAATGGAAGAGCAGCAGAGGTGTTGGTGTGATTGTATAAATCAGGTTCCCGTTTTCCCCCTTCTTGCAGAACAGTTGGCATCTGAACACAAATGCAGGTGAGAGCATAACCATTTTGTCAGCAGTTGCAAAGTGGAATTTGTTTAATGACGTGTGGTACAGGACAAAAAGGCTTGAATCCCAGCCAATTATTGTGCTAATTACAGTATTTCTAGTAAATGATTAGATATTGTAATTATAAACACTGTGCATTGGCTTCTGCAGGGTTGGGTTTGATTGTTTTCATTCAGTCACCAAATGCAGACTTTTCAGAGTGGTATTTTGCAGTAATCCCTCCAAGAGAACTGTAGTAAGAATTATTTTTCTGGAGTTCTGTGCCTCGGTGGATCAGTGCATCAAGACTGCATTGAAGGTGCTATTAAAATAAATACAGTAGTGAAAAAAGCCAATCCAAACCAGACTATTTTAACATGTAGCTAATACTTCCAACACAAAATTGGGTGTTTGGGTTTACTGCAGGTGCTTCCACCTGGCTATGGAATGCAGAAGTTTATGGAAGTCTGGTATGGCAGAAGGATTTTTCTGAGTTTTTTTCTACTGTGGTAGAGAATTTCAAGTTAAATAAGGGCAGTGTCATGGGGCCAAGTGCTGATTTGGTATTTTCAGCCAAATGATGTGCTTCAGGATCCTTTGGAATATCCTGTGCAGGTCAGGGACTCTCTCTGTGTCAGGGAGTCGGATCCCTGTATGGGTCACTGAGCTGAGTGCTCAAGGTCAGCAGATGCCGAGTCAGAGAATCAGTAAGGTTGGAAAAGCCCTCTAAGATCACAGAGTCCAGCCATTAACCCAGCAGCCCTGTGTTACCACTGATCCATGTCCCCCAGTGCCACATCCACACCTCCTTTTGAACATTCTATCCCTGGGAATCCCCGTTCATCCCCGGTGATCCCTGGGCAGCCTGTTCCAGTGCCTGCCCACCCTTTCAGTGAAGAAGTTTTTCTCAGTATCTAATCTAAACCTCATCTGGCACGACTTGAGGGCGTTTCCTGTTGTCCTGTCACTGTGGTCTCTAAATAGACAACATCCACAGCCTCTCCCTCCTGCACTGAGCAGGTCACCTTGGCAGATGTGACACTAAGGTGACATAGTGGTGCTTCCAAGTAGGTGCCTGGTGATTGCTGCTTGTTCCAGCATTTGTGAAGAGCTTTGGCTGTTCTCCCTCTGCCCCCATCACGTTCAGCATGCTGGCATTCCCCTCCATCTGTGCAGCAGAGCAGGCCTGCATCAGCTGGTCAGTGTTTTAGGGCCACATCAGCATTGCACTGGCATTGGCACTCACAGATTAGAATGAGGGTTCAAAACAGTAATGCCCTATGTAATGTCTTGGTAACAGAACGTACCCGTGATGGAATATTGCTGGGATGTTTATTAATAAAATGTTATTTTCATCTCTGGGTGCACACACATGTCAGAATAAGTAATGCAGGATATGTAAATAGAAAATGTAACTTTCCAATGTGCTGAGGGCAGAATATCACGTACCGTTGTGCAACGTGAATATTATAAATGCCAAAGAAACAGAATCTAGTTGTACAAAACTGCTGCCTGTATTTAAGACAGCGTGTTTTAAAAATCTCCAGTCGGTGGGATGATACACTCTTCTTCAGTGAAGAAGTTCTTGTTTACAAGCGTTTCAATATGTTTAAAAAACGCGTGTTGCACAGAAACCCAGCCCCTTACCGTGCTCCTGCTTGTTGTTTTCCCTTGTTTTCAGAACGCTACCCTGGACTGTAAATTAACAGCAGCAGCAGCTGGAGATAAAAACTTTGACAAAAGCCCAACCAAAACAAGGCAGCCTCGGAAGGTCGATCTGCGGGCTCGGTACTGGGCATTTCTTTTTGACAACCTGCGGCGGGCGGTCGATGAAATCTATGTCACATGTGAGTCGGATCAGAGCGTGGTGGAGTGCAAGGTAAGGCTGCAGCTGTTCTTTGTCCTTCTCACGTGGCTTCTCTAGGGCTTTTTTTTATACTTTAAAAAAAAAAGTCAATGAGGAATTAGAGCTGCAGAAAGATGTTACTTTTTGTATTTTCTGAAGGCTCGCAAGTAGGAAAATTGATATGTGTATGTATTCATGTTTAAGAAATGCTCTCATATTGCACAGTGACGGATTTTTGAAGTGGGTAAAGCTTGTGATGCACATGATATTATTAGATCTCAGTTTTCTGGTGAATTCAGATTTTGTTTATTGAGTTCTGAGTTTGTTACTTTTTCTGATGAACACTGATTTATTTTTCCCTGTGGGAAAAATACTTCTAGTATTTTCCTTTTACTGTAGGTGGCACTGTTGTGGTTCAGCCTTTTTCCTATTTGTTTGCTTCCTGTTAAGTGCTTTAATTACACACTGCTCCCTTTCTGCTGTGATAGTTATCACTCCAAATTTTCCCTTTCTTCAGAAAGTGATTGGTTGTTGAGTATAAGCAATGTCTGGTTGAGATGTCACTGTAAGTCACTTCTCAATTTCAAATAACCTGTGTTTGTGATAGCTTGTGCATCTGTTTTACATTTTATTATGATTTTCTAGTAGATCTCCAGAAATACCCTTGTCATTTAATAAAAATCACTCATTCTTTAAAAGTTGAATTTATCACAAGCATAAAGAGAAGCCAGAGTATGTTATAAAAAGAAATGTTCAAGATACTGCTTTGTTTTCCTATTAAACACGGCTGAAAACTCCACACATTCTGGAAATGATTATGTAATCACTGTAAAAAATTTCATATATCGATTTAAGTAAACTTTTTTCTTATCCTGTGCATCTAGTTGTGTGCTGTAATCAGACACGGCCAAAAGGCCTTGGAGATTAGCGTACAAATCCATCTCATTGGAAGCAGGTTTGGAAGCTGAACAGTGGCTAAAGGGCTTCCAAGTCGCTGGTTGGTCTGACACAATTTACCATTTTGTTACTGAACCGTCTTCCTGCTCAGGAAACCTCCCTGTAGAATTTTTTGGTTTAGGAAAATCAGCCAGCCTTGAACTGTAATTAGATTAGCATTAGAAACTTTCTGTGACTGAAAGAACAGGAGCGTGTTTGTGTCATTATCACATATTTTGGGGGGGGTTTAGATGTTGTGCAGCATTTTAATCAGGCTGCTCGATCTGCTCTGGGACGGAGCTGCTGCGTAGCCTGAGTGAAGAGTCTCTGTTTGAGCAGATGCCTGGCAGTGATGTCTGTGCCTGTGTGGAGCAGGTTACTTGTTTGCAAAACAAAGGTGGAAAACACCCAAGGCAGTCTAGTGCCTTCTGTTGTAAGACTTGTGTAACATTCATGTTACTCTTACCTTTTGAAAGGTCTTTTTTTCTCAGCACACGAGTTGCCTCACCTGAGCATCTGGAATATGTGTGTGTGCTGTGGTCTTTTATCTGTGGGATTTTCTTTTCCAGGTTACTGTTTAAATTATGATGATTATTCTTTTGATGAACTACTATTATTTCTGTTAATTAAGATACGAAGGATAAAGCTGTTTAGTCTTGCAAATTATTGTTACTAATAATATTTCATTTCTTTCAATTCTGTTGATTGTCATTATTTTGTGGTGGTTTTGACAGGTGCAGTTCAGTGTCTACCAGAGATGAGGCTGTCAGTGTTTGTAACTAATCACCTACAGCTTCTGTGTTTTGAAGGGAGTGTTTTGCACAGCTCTTGGCAGACATTTTAGGTACTATGTCCGTAGACTTCAACTAGGGAGTGATCAAACTCACCATTAGCTTGGAGGCGTGTTTAAATTTCGGGTGGAATATCAGTGATAACAAACAGCAGATCCTTATGCAAACTGAGTTTTCTTTACCTCCTATCCTGAAAAGGCAGTGCTTGCAGTCCTTCCCCAACTGAAATATCTTGTCTAAGTGCAGCTTTCATGTTATGGGATATATAGAAGGTTTATATTGTAGTACCTCAGCCTTTTAGGAGTTGGTAAATCAAGTCTCAGAGTTCAGCTGGCAAATGGGATTGACTAAGAAGCACTTGTGTGACATTTTTTTCAAGAATTCATGCAGCTGAGTCGAAGGCCTGTGTCCTGTCTTAAAATGAGCTTAACTCAGTCTTTGGTTTGATCACTACAGTTTGTCCATGTGGGACTCAGTGCAGGTGAATAATCATCATTTGCTTGTCTAAAACACTTTGTGGCCCTCGAGACGTTGCTACCACGTTATTCCCAAGGTCTCATACTTTGTCTTGGCTGTTCTGATAGTTCATTGTCTGGTCTTGGATGATCTCAGGTCGTGCTTTTCTTGTGACCTGAAAACATTCAAGCAGTGAACGGGATCTGCATCCCCTGTTTGTGTCAGCTGGGGGGTCCACTGGAGCAGGAACGACGTGTGGGATCAGGTCCTGCGTGTTCCTCCGGGCACAGCTCCAACCACTGGACGTGCAGGAGTGGGAGGATGCAGAGTGATTTCATGGCTCTGATTGAGGTGCATGTGAATAATGGCATAACAGGAATTCTGTGCTCTAATGGGGTATCTCCCTGACTCTGCTGCTGTCGTTAGAACACCAGTGATGTGGATGTGGCTTGGAAAAATGTTACACTTCACTGGCAGGAAAAGATTGTCTGCAGTGGGTATTATCCCTTTCTGTTTGGGCAGGGGGAGTTAGTTCTTACACCTTTTCCATTTTTATGTATGACACGACTGGTCTCCTGAATATTTTGATTTTAAGGTGAAAATTCCTTTTATAACAAACCTTTACTAAAGCTCATGCTAAAAATGGGATTGGATTAGCTTCGCTTTTCTGTTCCTTTTTGCAAACTTTTTGTACTACATAGAAAAGTGCCCAGTGGTTAAAATGTTACAAGAGATGCTAACAGACCTGTCAGCTGAATTACAAATGGATTGCTGTACTTCTGCTGTACACAAAGGATTGAGAGGGTTTTGATAAATGAGAAATTTCACATTGCCACATTTACTTTTTAGGCTCATTTGACAGAGTATCCTCTTAGCCCTTTTCGTGAAGTACCTTTTTTTTTTTTACTACTGGACATAGGTGGGAAATCATATTAAACAAGAAACCAAAGTGGTTACACTGTTAACCTCTCCTTCATTGTTGTTTTTTTTTTAAGTGGGATTTTGAAAAATTCTTTTCAGAGAAAAAGGAAATATGACAACTTCTGGTATTTAAAATACTCAGATTAACCCGGTATAAAAGTGTTATTGGCATTTTTTGGTTATTTTGTACCCTTTGCTCTCCTGTGTCCTTACAAGTTGGTATAGTTCTATTGATTATGTTGTCACAGGATAATGTTGATGCTCCCAAGTGGGAAAGGGCTCCAGTGGCTGTTTGTGGTTGAAATGCAGATGGAAGGGTTGTGGGGAGGATCCAAACAGTGGCAGCGCGTGTAAGAGGATCACTGGTTGGGTGTGTTTTCCCTCAGCTTTGGGCACTGCTCACGTTGGTATTTTGCTCTTGATTTGGAGTTGAGGACTCTCAAATCTTGTATATACATGTATAGATATGGCTTGGATGCTTTTGTATATAAAGGTATAATGGACGTGGTTGAATTATTTCTGAAATAAAGAAAGAGTTCTGAAGTTCAAGCATCATCTTGCTGTACAGGAAACAGTTTGTGCAGTAGGGATAAAAGATTAGATACATCCTAGTAGGTTTGGCTATAACTTTTTTTCCTCCTAGGATGAAATAACAGCTTCAGCTGTTTTTTTCCTTTCAAAAAAGCTGAATTTTATTAGGTAAAGCTTTAAATCTCTATTCCTTTTACCTTGCTGTTTAGCACTGTACAGTCTTTTGTCTTTTCACCTTTCCTTACTGGTGTATTTCTGTAAGGTTTTGGCCAGGGTAGATTCTTTCCTTGTTTCTAAAGCTCATGGATACCTTCTTAAATCAGCCCAGTTCAGTGGAAACTGTTCCATTTTGCTTCACACTCTTATTCCCACTTAGGAAATGGAAAATTCAGCAGGGAAGTGCTGTTGGTTTGCCTCTCACAGGCAGCACAAGGTACCCTAGAGAGCGTGGTAGAGCCTTTCCCTGAACAGTGTTATGTTGAAGAACCAGCTGAATCAACTTTCATTGGGGCTTTCAGTCAGGGGGTGTCTGTAAGACAGGTCGAGTCGATTGAGGCCTTTTTAAAAACTTTATTTACCCTGTCCTGAAGTTGGTATAATGAGAGTCCTTTGGATGGAGGAGCTGCTTCCTCTCATCCTTTCCCAAAACTGTAGGAACTGCTTTGGCAATCATGTTTTTTGAACCTAACCCCAGAGCTGGCTTTAATTATCTGTAATTCAACTGTAGGAAAAGGCTACAAGGAATTTTTTAAGGCAATTTTTGTGTCAAATTACTGAAACACCCAGTTAACCTTGAAAATTTAAAGAAAGAAGGAAGGAACTTAGTCTGTGTGCTAAAAACATACTCCATCACGAAAAACTGGAGTTTGTTTTGGTAAATACGTAATCTAAAATATTCAGTATAGACGATGAAACAATATAAAGCAGTCACAGTTTGTAAAATAGAACACACATTTCTACCTTTGAGAATAAGCTGAAGTACAGCTGTGATGACTGATTAACTTCTCTGATGCACATGCTGCTATTTTGGGTTGCAGTACCACTAAAATCCCAGTCTTCCATATCTTCCCTGTGTTTCTCCTCTTGTCTGAGAGTGGGAGAATAAACGGAGAAGAAGACATTTCCAAGCTGTGAAGGCATTTCCGAACAAAGTGTTTTGAAGGATTGTGATGGGCCTATCTAGGACCCAAGCCCTGAGTGATCAGTACAGGATTATTCTGACGTAGCTACCCTTAGAGATCCATATTGATTACAAAGTAATTTATCCCATCACCCAGTTGAAGAGACTAGAAATGCAACTTTCAAATAAAGACACAGAAACCAAACAATGGCTGAGAGCTGGAGAAAAGAAGCAAAAACACAAAAAGGGCTTTTTGACATCTGCAGATCAGAGAACTGAATAGAACAGTGAGGAGAAGGAAACGGGAGTGTGTCTGATCTTAGTTTTATTCCACTGATTTTCCTACAAGTGTTGTTTTTTAGCAGCGTTGCTTTCTTACTTAGTTTGAGCTGCCCCTTTAAAAACTGGACGGGATGGATATGACCTTGAAAAATAATGAGATTTCAAATCGCCCTGACTCCAGTGCGGCCACAGTCTGCCCCGTAAGGGCTCCTTTTTTTTTTGTCAGCACCTTCTCAAGTGGTACACGTTTTCCCCTGGTTCAGCAGCACGGGGTATCTCTGCTCCCCTCGGTGCCATGGGGAGCGGGGGAGCTGTATCGATGTCCCGGAGCCCGGCAGGCCGGGATTGTGTGTCAGCAGGACAAAGGGATGGCGCCGAGCGGCCCCTCCGCGCGCCGGCACCCGCAATTAACGACGACCCAATCGAATCCGTCGCAGCCAATCGGTAAACTAATTGGTAATTTTAGCCGGCCATCTCTATGTGGTTATCTGCAGGCCTGCGACGGCGCTTTCAGAGCCACTTTTGTTCGGCTTCGTCCTGCTTGACAAAATGGCCCTCATGGCTTGAGGGAGAATGATGTGCATCAGTGGCCGTGGGGCCGCTCCAGCTGCTTGTCTTGTTTGTATTCCCTTGTTCCTAAAACATGGCTCGGGTTACAGCTGCGTGGGGCTGCTCTGATCATTTCTGATAATGTGGAGCTAAACATTCCTTAAAATAGGTTGAGCCATTTATTGCATTTCTT
The DNA here is from genome assembly GCA_036023395.1 of Myiotriccus ornatus. NCBI lineage: Eukaryota > Metazoa > Chordata > Aves > Passeriformes > Tyrannidae > Myiotriccus > Myiotriccus ornatus. Next base: position 20,092,260 of record JAYRBT010000018.1, on the reverse strand, counting down.
TTCCTGTGCCAGCTAACATCCGAAATATAACTCATGCTCGCATGAATTCTTCGTTTTTTTTTTGGTGAGGAATATCTCAGTGGCAGACTTGAAAAGTAAATGATTCAGAATTAAATTTTGCTTTCTATGCTCTTATTGTCAGTAACAGTCAGTGCAGCTTAGTATGGGCTGACCTAAATGGACACGAATTGGATTAGAAGGCTGAAATTTTATTAGTGGAACTGAAAAAAAGAACTGGCTGAAACACTTGACTCGTTCATTTCTTGTAGCAGACCTTACTTCAGAATCATTCTGGTGCTGTAAACCAACTGCACTGTAAGAAAAATTTCTGTTAGCTTTTTTGGGGAATATTTCAAAGCAAAGAGCAACTTTGACATCAGCAAAGGGATTCTGTGTTTGGTTTCCCTGGTGACTTTTCCCTTGCAACAGCCAGCATGTCCCTGTGTTGTACAGATTGGTTAAAAGGGTGAATGTGAAAACCAAAGCTGAATTTCACAGTTAGGGTTAAACAACATGAATCCATGTGATTTTATATGAAAAAGCACTTTGCATGCATTAGAGGTCCTTTTTCTGTTAAAAGGGCAATTAGAAGTAAAGATGAATGGCATGTGACGTTACCAAAACGTGCATTAGTTACCTGGACTGGAGTAAGAGTTTTTACTGTTTTCAGTGTCAAAAGTTTTACTGTTAGGAACCAGTACCTTTTCATTTGTAATTCTTCTCAAAATGTTTCTAAGTAATTATTATTTGCTTTGAGTGGAAAGTTTCTCTTAATACCAGCAGGAATGATTTTGACATCGTAAAGAATTTGTAAGACATTCTGCATGTGAAGCTCATGCAAGTTTCATAGAATTCAGTCTTTACTCATGGATTTTTATTATTTTCAGCATGTTGTCATCACAGAGTACAGAACCCATTTGTCTTGTCTCGGGAAGAGTAATTATGAATGCAGCTCTTTCTGACTGACATGGTTCAAACCCTCTGTCTTAGAACGGCCTCAAAGTGCACTGTTGGTGATAATCAGCTCTGCTGACGAGGTGTCTCATGTCTCTGTGGGTTTTATCGCATTCAGTCAATGCTTTTCGAGCTTACATGTGGAACACAAGTGATTTCCCAGCTTTCCTGCGTGGTGAAGGATTGCTCCTTTCCTTACCAGTGGCAGTGGATAACTGTGGTTTGCTCAGGGAACAAAAGAGTTCAGTCAGACGGGGTTTTGCTCTGCTGTTGTCTGAGTAAAGGCAGCAGGAGCCCAACTTACCTTGGGATTTTTCACTGTTTCTTGTATGGCATCTCACCTTGCTATAAGTACTACACTCATACATTGGAGCAAACTGGAGATCAGTCAATAATTCCTCCAACTTAAGGGTATTTTTATCAGAAACAAGTCTTTTATTTCCCTACTGTTCAGCCACTGGCATTTTATCTATGAATTTCTTCTTGGTTTAGTGTGAAGTGCAGTTAATTTTATGTGTTTTCATGTAACAGTTAATTTTATTTGTTCGAGACCAACATGCAGTTCTAGATTCAAACTGCTTAATTGATTCAAAATGTTGCAAAATGTTGATTTCCAGCACAGCCACGTCACTCCTGACAGTGTATGTTTAATCCTGCTCAGGATCTGGAGTTGCCCTTGTGTAGTTTTGTAAACTTTAACTTCACAGATTAATTGTGACATTTTTAGTCTTCCACAGGTCTATCAGGTTTTACAGTTTTCCCTATTTGATGATGTATATCCAGCATACTTTGAAAGCAAAAAAATAATAAATCATGGAACATTGTTACTTAAGTGTGTTAGGAGTTATTTTCTTGCCAAATATTGCCATTTTGTCCTTACACATTGATACTCATGGAGATCTTAGAAAATCTGCACTTTTTTTTTTTTTTAGGATAAATGTTTTAATGTCTGTTCACGTAAAAATCTTAACTCTCTGGGTTTTCTTGGGCTTCTTTTTAGTGAGAAGGCTACAGAGTAGTAAATTTCGTACTTCCCTTTCAGTTCCTTTATTTTAAACACAAAGATTGATGTACTGGTTGCTTTTCAGGAAGTCCTGATGATGCTTGATAACTATGTAAGGGACTTCAAAGCATTGATTGACTGGATACAGCTCCAGGAGAAGCTGGAAAAAGCTGATGCTCAGAGCAGGTAATTAAATTTATATATTTTTTTATTCTATACAGAGAGTAAAGTTCACAGTAAACTTCATTTTGTAGCAGAGATTCAGCAAATAGAACCGATTTTCCTTGTGGACAAATTGGTGTGAGGACATTTTATGTGCACTGTCACTACAGCTGGAGGATATTTCCAGTCCTACCCTGATCCTTCCCTTTTAAGTGCTTGGTTTGATGTTTAGTTCCACACTGACATTTGAAATACATATTGCAGAGTTTGCATTATTTTTGATATGGCCCTGGCTGATACGGTGTGGAGTTGGTGTAGAAACAGTTGCTGAGATGAGATGAATGATCAAATGATGAGATGAATGATTAAATTCACCAGGATTCGTTAATACTTTGCAGTGTTTGTTGGTGCTGGATTTGCTTTAAGGTGATAGAGGAGTAGTTACTGTGTGATTTGTATTTTCAAACTCTTCTTTCCTGGATTTGCAGACCTACTTCACTAGCCTGGGAAGTAAAGAAAATGTCTCCAGGACGCCACGTGATCCCAAGTCCATCTACAGATAGAATAAGTGTGACATCAAGTGCTCGAAGAAGCTTAAATTTTGGGTATGAAACCACCTAATAAGTTTATTGCAGCTGAAATAAAGATTCATTTGAAGCAGAGTTGATGAAGGCAGTATTTTTCTGTAATAACCAGTACATGGTTTTGCTGTTTATTAAATCATTAAAGCAATTATGTGCATTGGTAAAAGAAAAACCCATGGCTAAAGGAAAATCCTATCAAGAGCTTAATTTTTTCCTTATTTTGTTATATATTTAATTACTGGTCATTCCAAAGACCCTAAAGATAAAATACTATTAAGTGTATTTCATGTTACCTGTTTAATACTCTCCTCCCTCTACAAAGCACAGATCAAAATGTCTGTAATTGGCATTTTAAAATGCAGTGTGGTGCAATGTGAATGGCCAGCTGAGTGTGCAGAAGTAAATGCAGGTCAAAAAGAGTGAGTGTAAAGTGAGATTATGATGATTCTGATGAATGGCAAAAGTGACACTATTTAAAATGCAGAGCAGGTTATATACTTATATATATAAAGCATCTTTTACTTGTTAAAGTGGAAGTGTCTGAAAGCAGTTCAGCAAAACTGTGCAGAAATGTAGAGCAGCACTGCCTGGTGCAGTTTCAGCGTGGAGAGCATGTTACGTGTCCAGTTTCAATCGTCAGGGTGTGTGTTTGAGTTCCTTCAGGTTTGTTGGGATGGGGGCACACCCTGTCCCTGATTCACAGCTGATTTCAGTGTCCTCAGCAGAGATGTCACACTGCACTGTTTGCTCAGTGCCTCTGACTACTGGGCTCCCTTAAGTTTTGCACCTCAAATATTTCTACAGAAATGCTACAAAGTGTGTTTGGTGGAAAAAGGGAAGCAGTGGTGTTAGTCCCTGTGTAAGTGTGTGTATTGACACCTCCCTGGCAGCATCTGAGAGGTGTTTGCTTGACAGAGGGTGATGGGGAGAAAATATGCACAAACAGTCAAATGAAAGATTGGAATCTGCTGGAAATCAGTGCTCTTTTATTTTTAATAGAACACAACAGCTCAGCATAACGCTGTCCTTCAGCTAAGCCTTTTTTTGGATGTAATTATATGTTGCTGTTGTTGCTGGAGCTGTTTCATTCCCCATCCCAGGGAGACGATGAGCAACCGTGTGTGTGTTAGAGCAGCAATGAGCAAGATGAGTTTTCTACCCTTCAACTTGCAAACTTTTTCTTCTGTCTTAGTCTGCTTGTGTGTCTCAAAGCAAGGCAACCCCAGACAACTACAACATTTTGTGTGTGTGTGTGAGAGTGAGAAAATAGGATAGGAAATTAAGGTTTAGATATACTTGGTACTATACAAATTTTTGACAGGATGCTGGGAATTATTAGGAAAGGAATAGGAGACAGAAGAGAAGGTGGTGGTGTACCACTGTAGAAACTCATAGTGAATGACTCTTACCTGTGATTATCTTCATCTCTTTCCAAAAGCAGTGTAGAAAAAGTAGGAAAAGTACAGAAACTGGAAACAGGAACAGTCAGAGTATCCAACAGTATTGAATGCAAAAAGAATTTGGAGAAGAGGTAAGAAGGGTGTGATAAATAAAATCATGTACAAGGAAGATGAGTAGGAAGATTTTGTTCATTACTTTTCATGAAAAGGAAATAGGAGTATGAAATGATCAAACACCAAGCTTAAAATGACAGGAGTGTTTCTCAAGACTTAGTACGTAGAAGTCATTATGATGCAATGCTTTGGTTGCCAAAACCACGAATTCCTTCAGAAATCGATACGACAGTGATTAAATTTCATCTTGGTTATTAAAAACAAAGATTTGTTGGGTGAATTACAACAGCTTTTCGGTGCAAATTGCTGCAACCTGGGTAGTTTTCCAAAGGGGAGGTGGTTGTGTACAGCACCGTTCTGGTGGTCTCTGACAGGCTCTGGTGAAGTTTTCTAACCAACCACTCTGTTATTTGATCAGGCACTAAAAGCAGCTGTGACTTTCGTTTAGGAACCCTGCAGTGACGATTTCTGCTACACGCCTGGCTCCTGCTGGTGTAAGTTGGGCTGATAAGGTGAAAGCCAACCATGGAACTAAAGCTGCCAATCCTGAGCTGGCAACAGCGCAAGCCTGTCTGGCACCTCCGGCACAGAAGTCACTGCGGAAAAATGGCGAGTCCCTTTAAAGTGGCTTAAGTTCTTTTCACAAACTGCTCGTTCAGAATGTGATGATCAATGTTCAAAGCAAAATCAAATCTAATTTTGCAAAGTACAACGCTTAAATTAAGTGTCGAGGTAAAAGATTAATGACACTTCACATTGTAACTGTTAAGTATGGGGTTTTTTTCTTGTGTAGGTAGAATTTAGTGAAAATTGCTACAATGCCGGTTTATAACCCCCTGGAAAACAAAAGAACTTGGGTTACAAACTGACTACCTGACTGCAATTTGGGATGGTTTACAAATATAAAGAATGTTGCATGCCCAGGAATCTGTACAGAGCTCCAGGCAGTTTTATGTGCCCTGGGATAACGTGTGATTAGAACTGTGCTGAAGTAACAGTTGATGTTTTTTCCTTTGAAGACAAGAGCTGCCACATTTAGTTTTGAATTGTTTTACTAAAGAGTCTCCTTGGAGAGTGTTTGATTCGGAGTCTTTTGTTCTAGAAGAGATTTGTTTAGTTGCAGACATAAAAAACTACCAGTTGGTTTCTTTGCACACACTGGATCCTTGAGATTGTCTTCAGAGAGGCATTTTTGATTTCTGTTTTTCGTGTCCAGTCCCAGATGACTCTGCAAAATCAACAAGGAGGATGTAGAAAGGGATATTCTGAAAGAACATGAAAAGAAATTATTTTTTAATATTTTTATATATTATTTATATTTTTATATTTTATGCTGTTACCTGCAGCTGATGAGCTCCATAAAGAATGAAACCACTTAGGTCCAAAAGGAGTGAAACCACCTACAAGTGTTCAGTAATCTTCAAATCAAACTTACTAATAAAGTCAAACTTGAAACTTTCATTTTAAGAAATGGCAGTCATTCCTGCTAAAGACTTTGTGTATTCTCAAGAATCTCCAGTTGCTGACATTGAACACTGGAGAGTTACAGTGATTTTCTTGTGGCTGAATTGTAATGTTTTTGACGGATCAAGCTCTCTGCAGGAGCGTGTAATCCTTCCTGGGGAAGTTAGAGCCACTTCGGTAAAATCCAGTTATCCTCACTGACTGCAGCCCAAGAAAATCTGTGAAGCTGACACAAAGGGAGCCCCAGAGGCTCCTCACATGCATTATTGAAGCTGCTGGGAGGCTCGAGTGTCATCTGCTGTGCCCCTTCAGCAGCTGATGCGCTCCCAGCTGTGGGTACGTGTGGGCCCTGGGGGCACGAGGGTTCCCAGCTGGGCTCACAGCTGCAGGACTGCCCTAAAACACTTTCTCCAGTGATTTCTAACAGCATTATCGTTAGATCTCACAATGGTTTTGTGGTGTGGATGAGTGGTAGGATGTATCTGTTTCATGGTTGATGCAATTTCCAAATTTAACTGAATAAGTCCTCAGGGAGAGAGAAAATGCATTATTTTTCCAGATAGTTCTTTAATCTTTCCTTTCCTGGATGCATAATTAAATGAGGTTAAATCATCTTATCTCATTTCCCTCATTAAACTTACTGTTACCCTCAATATGTTAATGAATTTAAAAAAAATTGTATTTAATGCTTGAGTATTTTTGAACAATGTGAAACACGGTCTGTTCCTACTGTCTGACCAGTTTCTGCCATGAATTCCTGGTGCCCTGGTGAGATGGGTTATACAAGTTCAGAGTGTGTATTAAGAATGGAAGTCTGTGCTTACAACAGAACTCAGGAGAAAGGGCAATCCAGAACCTGTGAACTCCTCAGAAATACTGAATGTTCTTTTCTGTTGCCACCCTTGCTATCCAGCTGTTGTTTGGGCTCAGATGTGCCCCCTGATCCTGTGGCAGGGTGTGTGACTTCTGCACACTGAGAACAAACTGCAGGAATGTCGGCACAGGCAGCAAGGGACAGTGCAGTCCTGACCGGGTTGTCAGATTCTTAAGCACAATTTCTGTTGAAAATTTAAAGTTCAGTCTATTTTTATGTTCCCTCCTCCCCTTCTGTTATTGAGTGATCATAAAAACTAGTCTGACAATTAACTTCTCTAATTAAAGTCTGGGCTGTTAACTCACCATCTCTTGTTATGACGAGTAAATTTACCCTTGCTTGCACCACTAAATTTCCTCTTTTCTGAAAAACTTACTGTATTCTTCTGGTTTTCATATCTTCTGCCCTGTGGCTGTGTTCTGTCTGAGTTCATACTTCTAGATTTGCTTCCATGCAGTCATACTATTTTAGATTTTAAAAAAAATTGGGGCAGAAGTTTAGCGATGACCGGGGAAGGTCGAAGAGGTTTTGGTAGGATATTACTTGCAAGTAAATTTTGCAGTGGCCAGACATCTCCTGAGGGGGAACTCCCAGGAGTTTGCACGTGGTTGCCTTGATTTCAGTTCCCAGAGTTTCCAGGGAGGCTCCTTGGGCAGTTCTTCCAGATGGAGCGAGGCCCTGGTGGCTGGGAGGGCCTCAAGGTAGCAGATGGTTTGTCACTTCGTGTAACACAAGAGCAGGCAGGGACAGGGAAGTTCTCATGAAACCAGAGAATGATCCAGGTAGTCAAATGAATTATTCATTGCCAGAACCCTGGCAGTAATCAAATCCAGCATGTGATACTTGGCCTGTGGAGATGGCTACTGGGCTGTAAGAATTCCAGACTTAGGGAAAAAACGTGGAGGAAGGTTGGTGCCCTACTGACTATAATTTGCTTCAGATTAGATGTGATCTAATATAAATAAATGTATTTGCAAACTCTTTGTTAAAAACGTGCCTGGAAGTGACTGAATACTAAATTGATGGGTAAATTAAAAGGAACAAGTGACTTCTTGTGCCCAGCTGATTGTCAGGTGGCATCACACTGGTAAACTGATTGCAGATAGTTCAGGAGTCTGAAAACATGTTTGCATTAAAAACTGCTTTGTATTTAAAGAATTCACCAAACAATCTTCTTTCAAACACAAGTATTTCTGGGCTGTTAAAATGCTTGGTTGAGTCTTGAGTAATAATTATGGATCTGACAGTGAACGAAATGCAAATTAAAAATTGAACATGTATGGCTTTTACAGAGAGATTCATTCCTACTTTAGTAAGTGTGATTATGGCTTTGCTGTGCTCTGAGTAATTTTATTCTGATTAATTCTGTTGTTTTAGAATACTAAGAAATATGCCATGAGACAAAGAATCAACTAGGCAAGACAGGGAAGAATATTCTTTTTTGGTAGAGTTAACTTCAATAGATATTAGTAAAAGAAAATAGAAGATATTAATAAAATTATTGAGATACGTAGGATTAATATATCTTATGTATATGTTAGTAAAATTATCTTTAGGTAGTACTTACTAAAAAAGGGTATCTTCTGATACTTTTCATGTAGAAAAGGTAAGAGGTAAGAGCTGACTCCAGTTTTCAGAATAAGTAGAAGTGAGGTGTTTAAACAACCTTGTTTTGCAAATGACGAGGAAAAGGAGTTGCAGTGCCCAAGTTGCTGCAGTTGGTTGGTTTTAGCAGTTGTGAACAATCTCTTTGTTGTCTGTATATTGACTTGGCAGGGAAGTTTCTTGGCCACGTTTTCTCATAAGCTTTATCCAGCAGAGTCTTTGTGGTCCTGGCAGTCCCTGGGGAGGGAGCTGTGGTGCCCGAGGGGCCCGAGCAGTCCTTGTCCCACAGAGTGGGACACATTTGGCACAGGCCATGTGCCCTGAGCTTTCTGCAGCAGATCTGCTTGTGATTGTTGTGGAATTAAACCCCTGTTCCCTGGAGTATTGTTGGAGATAAGATTGTCTCTGAGAGGGCAATAACGTGTTTCCATCGCTAGGTCCTGTAGATAATTGTATGTTGTCTATATGAAGATGAAGAAAAGAAAATGAAACCCAAGTCACTTACAGGGATCAAATGGAAAGTCTGTGGTAAAGAAAAAAATATAATTGGTGTCTTTTTGACTCCCATTCCCTTCTGTAGTCAGTGGGCACACTGAAATGTGTGCAAGTGCACGTAGGGAAGGAGAGCAGAAAGGCCCTTTGCAGACCTGTCCTGTCTCTGGTTACCAGCAGGAATCTGAAGAGATTACCCAGGTGATTGACACAGAGTTTGGGAATTCTGTTTAAAACACACAGCCCTTTTTCTACAGTAAAACAGTTTCTGCATTAAAACATCAAATTGAATTATCTTTTTGCATCTGTCGTTGCCAGCATTGTTGATGTTTGTGAAGGGTTATATAGTTATGCACAAACAGCTTTTACATGAGCCACTCAGCAAAGGTAATTTTCAGAACAGTCCTGTCAACCTCCCTGCTAACTCAGGATTTACACCAGCCTGTGGGCCAGGCTGCTGGGTTTCATCCTGAGATGTTAAAAGAACCCAGTAGTTAAATGAGCACTTCATGTGAGTCCAATGCTCAGTGCAAAGGCAGCAAAGGGTGAAAGTGCCCTTAGTTCTGGTTTAGACTCATTTCTGCTTTGCTGGTTACTAAAGGTTGTTTAGGCCAGTTTATATGTTAAACTTTAATGTTTGAGCTCAAGCTCTACTCTTTATGCCTGAGCTACATGACCATCTTTGTTAGTAAAAACTTTAGAAATACTCAGAGAAAAATTTTTTATACAAGTTGTATTCTGGGTTATTTCTCTCTCTAAAATAGGCCATTTAATGTTGGGGTTTTTTTGCTTCTCTACTCCTCCAGGTAAAAGTATTCTCCCACACCCTTCTCTTCCTTTTATGTGAATGATCCTAAAACCAGCTTATGCTAAAATTATATTGGACAAGATCATAAAATATTGTTAGTTACAAGTGACAGTTCTTGAGTTTTTTGGCAGGAGTTTTTGTTTAGCAAAGAAGACAGGTGTGAGCTTACCTTTCACAGCCATGAGCTGTACCATCAGGCCTCAAAGAATCACAGTTGTTTCAAGATCCATGGGAAATGATGTGCTGCTATTAATTGCTGGCCACACAAATGTTACGCATTTCGGAGGGGGTTCACCTTGGTACTCTGGAAATCCGGTCACACTTGATACTTCAGGCAGACAAATGTACATACCAAGATTAGATATCAGAAATGTTGATCAAAAGTTGATCAGCAAGTTTTATGTGACAGCCATATAAAATCAAAGTAAGTTGGGGACAACCTGCTTTTCTATTTTCTCTTCCAGTCTGCAGTCCCACTGCAGAGACGTTTTGCTCTTTCCTGGAATCCAGGAAAAGAAATTTGCCAAGAGCTGACACTGATTAGCATATTTTTGTTATCAGAAGAGAGCAAATGGAAAAAAAGTAAAGAAAATACCCTGGAAGGCCAGTAAACCACATTTCTGGACAGTGCTTTCCACACTGAGTCGTACAATTATATCTGTATTTGCACTTTCACAAGAGGCCTTTAACTTTCCTGTTGTTACAAAGAAGAGCCAAGAGTGTGGTTGCTTTGTTGTGCTTTACTGTCTCATGAAACAGCCCCAGGGGCGTGAAAAGCTTCAGTACACGTTGCCATTTTCCACACAGGTTTGTGCACCAGCAGCTTCACTTTTTGCAGTAACAGAGCAGGTGCCACGAACGGAGTTGTGAGTTGTTCAATGTCCGTGGAAATAATAGCACTTCTTGGAGTAAAAAGCTCTGCTAAAGAACATCCCATCGATTTCTTTTTTTTTTTGGTATTGATTTTTAAAGAGAACATTTTTCTCCCCCAACCTCGTGTAATACTGAAATAAAAGAGTTGTTTCTAATGCTTCTGTTTAGATTCTGTTTCTGAGTGCTCCTCTCTGAGAGCGGGCTGTGTTTCCTCGCTGCAGATCGGAAGGACGCCGAGGGCTGGGAGACGGTTCAGCGGGGAAGGCCCGTTCGGTCCCGATCCACGGCCTTGGCAACGAAACCTCCTGTAGCTGCAGAACCCCTGAAGGCCAGGGGTGACAGCGACAAAGAAAATGCCGTGTGGCCGTCGGCAGAGAACGGGCAGGGGAGTTCGGTCGCGGAGGGTGGTGCGTCCGAAGGCGCAGAGCTGGCACACAGGGATCCTTCGCAGCAGTCTGAAGGTCCTCTTACCGAAAGGACTCAGGTCAGTGCTTAATTTTAAGCAGTTTTCTAACCTTAAATCTTACAACCTTCTCTTCACAGCTTTTTCCGAAGGTGGTGGTGTCTAGAGTTTTTATGCGCTGATCAGACTGGAAAAGGATTTAAAAAATAGTGGCTACTTCAGGTGCATTTGTGGAAATGCATTAAAATGTGGGCACAAATAGGCTAATTAAAATTATGTGGACAGCTATTCCATCTTTTCCAAAAAACCAGCGTTAGGCACATCTCATATGTAGATTTCGGGTAAAAAGATCCAAGTTTTGCAAGGTCGTGAGCACCTGAAATAAGTGAAGTAATTTGCATCACTCACTGTAAAGTTGCCAGGTATTTTCTTGAAATCTCTTTGACTCTCAGTGACTTTAAAAATCAGTATGTTACGTTGGGTTAATTTTGCAAACGCCTCTTGTTAGTTCCCAGCAGGTGCCTCAGAAAGCAGCGGGAGCGCCGGGACACGAGTGCACGGAGATTCCTCCCAAGCAGCTCCTGAGGTGCCTCCAGCTCTCCCCAGCACTGACTGTGCTGCAGAAGGGCTGCAGCTGAGCGAAGCCTCCTCCCCCAGCACCGATGCTGTGGACTGGCATCAGACAGAGAAAGCTAAAGCTGCAAGTGAAATGGATGCCTCAGATATTTCAAATGTGAGTGCTGCCAGATTGGTAAGAAATCTTATAAGATCTCCAAGTGAGTAATAAATATAAGCCTTGATTTTCTCACTCTGTGTTGCACAGTGTTCGTTGTTAGCCTGCTGTAAAAACTGTAGAAAAATCTATCAGGTACTATAGAAGAAAGACAGAATTTAATTCCAGTAAAGTTTCTGAACTTAGACTAGAAGGATATAAATGTGTTGTTTGGAATAAAGATATCAATGCTCTCATTACCTCTTTTGATGTTTGCACTGATGTTTTATCTCCTTCCGCTGTCAATCACTTTAAGTCACGCTCATTAAATTCTTACTCCAGTTTTGCTAACTGTTCGAACTGGAAACGTTTAGGGTATCAAAAGTCTGTTAGAAACAAAGGTAGACCCCTGCCCTAGACTAACTGAGCTGCTCTCCTGGGTCTTCCCTTACAACCAGCAATTTGGAGGAATGCTGTCCCTAAGCAATAAATGTGAAGTCAGTATTCTGTTTTTATGTGGCTTTCCAAAAAGGGTGTCCCTTCTTGTCTGGAGAGTTCTGCAGGTCTCAGGGTGTGTCTGCTTAACTGGGATTGTCTGAGTGGAGAGTTGCAGTAATGTTACGTAAAACCCAGGTTATACTTTCAGGTTTTGCTTTGGATTTTGTTCTGTTTTGGTTTTTTTTCTTTTTTCAGAAACTAGATTAAAATTCTGATTTTCAGAGGTTGTCCTGTAAATCACGTTCCCTTTAACATCTTTTGCAAACTGGACTCCTGCTAGGTAATTGCCAAGCCAAGTCCCTGTTTGCTTTTAGAGCTGATTTCTAGCAACTCATCCACTAACCTTGTTGCAGATGCTCAGTCATTAACACTTCAGGATGCTGACAGGTTGGTGGGAAGCACTGTTGTCTCTTGGAAGCATTTTCCTACTCTGGATTACACTGCTTTAAACACCAGTTTGTGTGTTGTGGCACATGTGTAGTGGAAATGAACTGGTTAATACTGGACACTAGAGAAGGAAAAAAGAGTGAGCATTTTCAGGCTTACATTCTTGCCTCACTTTCTTGTCGTCCATGTTGAAAAACAAGTACAACCTGAGATTCCATTGTATTAACTACAGTAAAGTTTCCAGATATGATTCATGCAGGCAGTTTTCGTCTTTAAATAATACTTTGGAGCATGATTATGTTTAAAAAGATAACAGCAGGCCATGCATTAATGGCTCAGAGTATGCCTTGCTTAGTCCCTAAGAGTGGGTATTTAAAACAATAATTACAGAAGAACTGTCTTTGTTGCTTTTAATGATGGTGTTTGTGTAATATGTTTTGGAATGACGTGAATGATAATTGATTTCCTAAGTGTTCACGTAGCTATTAAATGAGTTAGTGGTTGCTAACAGTTTTAGTGGGCTTTATATTTCAGTTACCTTCACAAAATATAGCAGTAAAAGAACTACAAGTAATGAGAAGTCGAACAAGATATCATATAATTCATATTAACTGCTTGGAATCCACTTTTTCGGGCTTGCTACTGACTTTGGTTTTTTCCCTCGTGTCGTGTTTCCTGCAGTCCATGGCAGAAGTCCTTGCTAAGAAAGAAGAGTTGGCAGATCGCTTGGAAAAGGCCAATGAAGAAGCCATTGCCAGTGCTATTGCAGAGGAGGAGCAGTTAACCAGGGAGATTGAAGCAGAGGAGAACAATGACATCAATATCGAGACCGACAACGACAGCGATTTCTCCGTGAGTGGCCACGTTATTTTAACGTACCCCAATTCCAGCTGTCCTTGTCGTCAGGGGAGTGGGAATAGATTGTTAATGTAACCTGGTTTACATGGGGCTAAATAGTGTCGTGATAATTATAACAAACTAAGGTGTATTTAGGCTTTACTAAACTCCCAGCACAGAGCTCTCTGATGTTGCAGCCGTTGTCCTGCTGCCTATTTCTGGGTGCAAAACGGGGGAACTGGGACTTTTTATCTTCATTGCTGCCACACAAGGCTGGGTGAAGCAGAAGTCTCCACTTTCACTGTCAGAAAGAGCAGGAACAGCATGTCTTTGGGGTGACCAGCTGAGTTTGGAAACGTTGCTGAATGTTGCTGGTTTGGCACTGGTTAATGTCTGTGTACACCTGTGGGTTGAGGTTTGTGTTTTTACTGTCTGGTTCATATTGATTTTCAGGCTAGTATGGGCAATGGAAGCATATCTTTCTGTGGTTTGTCTATGGACTGGAACGATGTTCTGGCAGATTATGAAGGTAAATTTTCACATGTTACTGTGATTACATGGAAACGGCAGCGAAAATTTAGAAAAATGCCCGTTTTACTCATGACTAGTTCAGGTTTCAGAAGTTTCCCCAACACCTAAATATCGCTCCAGGTTATGTTATTTTCTGTGTTATTTCCTGAGGAAAGATGGAGAGTTTGTGTGTCAAACTATATGTGTGTGTCTTTGTTCTTCAGCTTTCTAACCCATCTCTCTATTAGCATTTTACATTTTTTTATCCAGTTTTATCTTAACATTGGGTTAAAAGTGTAATAAAAATTAAGCATTAAAATGCACAGAGATTAGAAATTCTTCACTCTGTGTTTGCACCTCGGCTCAAGGAAACCCATCTGAGAGAGAACTTCAAGAGGAGCTAATGCTTATTAATCGCACTTTTTCCAGAAAAGCCTTTTTAAATTACCCACGTCTTTGTTTTCCTCCTGCACAGCTCGCGAGTCGTGGCGCCAGAGCAATTCCTGGGGAGACAGAGTGGAGGAGGAGCCTGCACGTCCCCCCGGCCACGGGATCCACATGCACGAGAAACTGTCCTCCCCCTCTCGCAAAAGGTTCTGCGCGTGTTTTCCCTCTGCCTTAGCCAGTGAGAACAGGCAACCACACCCACGGCTGCTTGAAGCTTCAGAAACCTGCTTTGCTTGAGTCTGTGGGTGGGAAGTGTTGCAGAAAGCTCTAGATGTGTTTTTGCATGATGGACTAGGCTCGTGCTGCATTGTCCACTAAAAAGTCTAGAAGAACATTTATTCACATTCACGGGAAATAATTGCCCTCCAGTGGCCTATTTTTTTTTCTCTTAACTGAAATGACATAGAAATGTTAGCTACACTGTCAGTTCATGTTGTCTCACTTGCTTTTGCTCTGCTTTGGTTTTTATTAAAAGAACAATAGCAGAATCCAAAAAGAAACACGAAGAGAAACAAATGAAAGCTCAACAGCTGAGAGAGAAGTTACGTGAAGAAAAGACGCTGAAGCTTCAAAAATTAATGGAGAGGGTAAGCTTTCTGTAACATAGATCTGCTCTGCTGCCTTTCAGAAAAGAGGGTTTTTTCTACGTAGTCTAGACATGTTAGAGCTTAAAACTAGTGGTGAAATGCAGTTTGCATCTGAGTCTGAGTTTACATAGTTTTCACAGCTGACCTGCGCATCACAGCTGTTAAAGAAAGGGTTATTTCAAATTGTGGACTTCTGTGAGAGTGTTGGTGACATACTAGACTGCCTCAGACTCAAGGATGGCATGACAAGTAGAAATGTCTTGTGTGTATCCACCAGAAATGCTAAAACTCACCAAAGTGAAGCATTTTGGGTGTTTAACCCAAAGCAGTGTAATTTGGGTTAAACTTAATGCGGGCTCTGTGTAGGGCATGGAAATATTTTGTTCCTGTGAAGAAAGTTTTGAGTATTAGAAAATCCCGAGGAGAATTCAGGCCCCGTTTTCAGTTACTGTATTAGTAACAAACCTGCTCATTCTGCGTAGGAGAAAGATGTAAGGAAATGGAAAGAAGAACTATTAGATCAGAGGCGCAGGATGATGGAGGAGAAGTTGCTCCATGCGGAATTCAAACGTGAAGTGCAGCTCCAAGCAATTGTGAAAAAGGCACAGGAGGAGGAAGCTAAGGCAAGTTGCTTTGATTTAAAGAGGAACAGTTTAACAGTTGGGCTTTTCTATATGTTGTGCCTCAGAGTGCTCACGAGGAGGTTCTGAGGGAGGGTGCAGGTGAGATGTGAACAGCTGTGAACCGTGAAGCAGGTAAATGCTGATGTCTACCCAGGCCATTTTTCTCCAGTGTGAATTTAAAATGAATTAGCTGTTATTAGACATCGTGGTGGGTTGGACTGGAAGATGGGTTGAAGTGGAAGATCTGATAGTTGTCTTGCTGCTTTTGTTCCTCACAGAGAGTATGGCAGCATTTTCAGTGATACCTAGTCCTGGAAGGAGTAGAAGATCTGATTGTCAATTCTTTTCAGCATGTAGAAAGAGAAGGGGGGAAGTTCATTGCTCTTCTCCTCTATCAAGCTTTCTGTGTCCTTTAACAGTAGTTCTGTTTCTGTGTTTTGTACCACTAACGTTGTTTAAGCAGCTGGAAATAGATAGAAACCTGCAGTTATTCTAAAATAAGTGCTTTGTTTGGTGCTTTTCTGACTCAATACGTAATTCCATAAGATGGGCACTGGATGGGTGCTTTTTGGTTTGCCTCATTCTTACTACTTTGATAAACATTTTCATGGTTTAACCCCAGCCAGCAACTAAACACAACACAACCACACACCTTTGGGATTGGAGAGAGAGTCAGAAGTGTAAAGGTGAGAAATCTGATGGGCTGACAGAGAAACAGTTAAATAACTGAAGGAGAAATTAATTCTAAGGAAAAGGAAAATAACAGGGATAAATAATACCCAAGCAAGACAAGTGATGCAAAAGAAAATGACAGGCAGTCCCTGAGCAGCGACCCCCGCCAAGCTCCCCCTGGATTTGTTGCTGCACAGGATGATGTCCTGTGGTCTCAAATATCCCTTTGGTCAGTTGGCCTTGACACTGTGCAAGCCCTGCTCAGCTGTAACTAAAACATCCCTGTGCTATCAGCACTGTTTCCAGCACAAATCCAAA
>JAYRBT010000018.1:20056149-20075833 GCA_036023395.1 Myiotriccus ornatus | reverse complement strand
TGACACTGTGCAAGCCCTGCTCAGCTGTAACTAAAACATCCCTGTGCTATCAGCACTGTTTCCAGCACAAATCCAAAACATAGTCCCACAGTAACTACTGTGAAGAGAATTAACTCTATCCCAGCCAAAACCAGTGCAATATAAATGAAATACTTTATTTTAAAGGCTGTTTTTCCCATCTCCTTAAAATGTTTCCTTATATGATGAGCACGTATCCCAGCTGTGATTGATGCAGTTGTTCATCCCCATTATTCAAGACAAGCAACAACAAAACTTTGATTAAAACGGATTTAGTTTTTTTACTTAGTTTCTGTTTCTGTCTCTTGGATTCAAAGGATTTCTAGTCTACCTGATTCTCTCTAACATACCTTCATTATTATTTCATTACACGGTGTGACTTTATAATTATATTAACTAAATCACACTTGACCGTAATTCCCCAGACAAGCAGATGTTTCATATATTGTGTTTAAAAGTGTAGGATCTGCTGCCTCGTGAGGCTCTTGTGTTGTGGAAATAAAGGTTAGTTGGGCCAGAAGGCTTTAGATAAATAGCTGATGAGCAGGATAACTGCAGACCATGGTAACTGTTGCTGTCCAGTTGGTTATCTAAATTCCCAGTGCTTGCTTGTCTACTGACCTGTAAAATCCATTCTGTAAATGGATTCTAGTCAGTAAACAAAGGTACAAATATCCTACCACCCTTTATGTGAGCTGTTGTTCTCTTTACTCACTTTTTTAGTGTGCACATTGAAGTTCTTTTAGGCCAGCCTTTTCTTCTTATTTTTTTTTTTGGTCTTGTGTATTGCAGTGTGCTGTGGTTGAAAAAGGTAATATATGTTTCTGAAGTAGGTGATATGGATAAGAAATATGAAGACCATGACCTTGTTTAGTTTCTTCCTCCTTATACTGTGTATAGTTTCACTTTTTTAATCAGTAAGTACACAGATATTTAAAATTAGGTCAAAAGACCTGTTGGATTCTACTAGCACTTACTTATTTTACTCATTTATCCATCTGGGTCTTAACATTCCGCATGTTATGAATGAGAGAATAGACTGATGAAGTCCCGTTTCTGAGAGGACTGGGAAGATTTTTCTGACACAATTCAATTTCTCTTTTTATAGTCTGTGGGTTGTCTCGTTTAAAACAACCAAAGCAATAAAACAAACTAAAAAAACACACCACATTAAAACCTAAAGACTTATTCTCAACTTGGTAGTTTTCCAACCCATTCTGAAGAAACATCCCGCCAGTTTAATTCTTGAATGGGTGGAACTCCTTAAGAATGAAACCCATTTCAGCTCCTCAGGCCTTTCCTCGTGCGTTCTGATTATTGCAGGTGAATGAAATCGCCTTTATCAACACCTTGGAAGCTCAGAACAAGCGTCACGACGTGTTGAATAAACTCAAGGAGTACGAGCAGCGTTTGAATGAACTGCAGGAGGAGCGTCAGCGAAGGCAGGAGGAGAAACAAGCCCGGGATGAAGCAGTTCAGGTGCAGTTTCTCTGTGGCTGCAGGGGGGACAGTGAAATACGTGCCTGAGTTTCATTCTGGCCCTGCAGAGTCCTTGTTGCTTTCTGTCTTAACCTCCTTTGTTCAGCTTTGGAGAAGTGTATTCTAATACGTTCCTCCTTTGAAATATTTCCATGGGAAAAGGGAGGAAGGTAAATTATAAAGCCCCTGTAGCAGAGCTGCCATAACTGGGTAGGTGACTCATGCCTGTCTTAAACTTTTTTAAAAAAAAAAATTTGTTACTACTTCATAAACAAAATCCTTATGTTTTGGTAGTAGTTAAAACTTTGAGAGAGGAAACAGTGAAAAATAGTCCCTAACATGTGCCTGCTGTCATAATTACAGTCCTTTTTACAGGATCGGGGGAAAGCACAGTGCAAACGTGTTTGTGTTCCTGGAGCTCTGGTTGCTTTTTGGGGGGGTTTTTTTTTGTTTTAATGCAGCATTTCAGTACTAGGTTTTCCCAGCCTCGTGCATCCACTCTTTGTGGATGTGAGAATCTAAACCAAGCTTTCTTCTTACGTAAACTCCTCCTCCCTCTCTATACATACATCCCATCACCACAACTGGAGATCACCTCTGCATCCAGTTTCTGCCAGAGCTTAGTTCTTAGATTTAGGAGCTGATCCTATCTCCTTATTGGAAAATGGGGCATGTTACTGCCCTCACTGCTCCTGAGGCCATTTTTTGAGACAGAAGATACTCTAAAAGGGCTGGAGAAAACTCCTTTTGAGAGATTATTTAGAAGTTTCTGGATTTCCAAGAGTCAGTTGCATTATCAGTGAGAAGTACCCTTCCAAACTGTTTATGAAAAACCTAATCGCAGCGGTCTTGTTTTTTGTGGATATTTATGTTTCCTTTTTCCAGCTTACAGTTTTAAATTAATTCCTTTCTGTGGTTTTGGGTTTTTCTTAACTCTGTCTTCTCTCTGCCCTTTTTTTAGCCCTTTCCTGGGCTGGGTAGGCATAGGACTGTTCTTAGGCTGGCAGTTGAACAGACACTGCAGACAGGATTTCAGTCCTAAATCCCACTTAGGACCACACTGTTCTCTTTGTATCCTTTCTGCCAGACCAAGGATCAAGCTGATGCTTCCTGCTGTGCTTTTTCCATGCACAAGTTGCTTAACAGTTGAGCAAAGCCTTATATTTTGAGCCCTGTATTTTGTTATTTCTACATTACCTGTATCCTGTAGGATGTTTAAAATATTTTCAAATAACCTTATTGACGAACTAGACTAATAAGCTTTTATATTGCATAAACTTCTTCAGAACCAGCAAAATATATGTTAAATTCATGGGCAGGTTAGTTCATCCAGCTGTGCTTTCAGTGTGTGTTCAAACTTCCGAATATGCTCAGATTGGCATTTTATTCCATAAAAACGCCGTTCTTCCTCCATCATGAAGGACAAAGTGCTGTAGGCACATTAAATACACTTGCTGCTAATTCCTTCTTAATTTTTGCCTCCAAGAAGAGTTGGAATTGTCTGTCCTCTGGCAGGAGCGCAAGCGAGCCCTGGAAGCGGAACGCCAGGCCCGGGTGGAGGAGCTGCTGATGAAGAGGAAGGAGCAGGAAGCGCGGATTGAACAGCAGAGGCAGGAGAAGGAAAAAGCACGAGAAGATGCAGCCCGGGAGAGGGCCAGGTAACTTTGCAATCACTCCTTTGGGTCCCTGCCCCTCAGCATTATCCCCTCCAGCAAACTCCTCCAGAACAGCAGGGCCCTCCCGGCTCAGCAGGAGTAGAGCTTTGATGGGTATCCTTGAGGAGTGGTTTGAAAAAAGAAGTCAGGTGAGTCATCCTGAATTCTGTAGGAGATATCTGTATGCCCTCGAGACATGCACAATGTAGGATGCAAGACTAGGTGTTATTACATTCATCTGAGTTTCATTGCTGACAAGACCTTTTAGTAATTTGCCTTTTTTATATTTTGCCTTAGTTTTTGAAGGAAAGAAGATTAATGTTCCCACGTTCCACATTTCCTCCACTCTCCAGTAACTTTTGGGCTTACTGGCATCAACTGGATTTCACCTTTTTTGTAGACACCAGAGATCCCATTTGTGAAGCACAGAGCTGGGAAATCAGGCTTCATTAGTTCTGCTGCCCATGAACTGTTTGGTTTATGGCTTTGTCCATAATCAAAAGTTCATGAAGGGGTTTCCACATGGGCTCTGCTCTCTCTTTCTGCAGTACCAAAGATGAAGTGCAGAGAGTGAGCACTGGGTGTGAGAGAGGTTTACTTTCAAGTCTGAAAGGGGAAACTACATTCTGCTTGTTTAATTTGCCAAAGTCTCTTTGTATTCACCTCCTGTTACTCCCTATTTTCCTACGGTTCTCCTTCTACTAGAATTCCATAAAACCTAGATAGGAGTTACATTTTTTCAGGTGTTACTAATGGTTCTTTATACATTTTTGTTGTCATGACTTGTTTTCTTCAGACTTGTCACAAAGGGAGAATTTTTTCTCCAAGTAAAATATTCAGAAATGTATTGATCACCTTTCATCTTCCAAAATCATGAGTGACATCATAAAGAGATTGAGCTTTCCATTAGATGGGTAGTGAATTCTGGGTAGGACTTACAGCCTTTCCCAGGACATTGTGGACCTTTCCTCAGTGTCACAGTGAGTTGGAATGAGCCCTTCAGTACCTTACTCTCATTCACAGACATCTGGGGAATTAGGACTAAGAGGGAGAATGTGCTCCTGTTTTGGGAAGGTGGGCACTGCATGTGTAAGGCTTCTGCATCTTTCTGGGCTTTGAGGAAACCCTCACAGTAAGCAAATGTGAGATAATTGTCCCATTGACATCTTTGTCCTCCAAGGTCTTCTACACTTCAAACTCATCTAACAGCTCCAACCACATAATTCCTCACTCTTTGTGTTTAGTCAGCGTTTAATCTGCCACTTCCCCTTGTTGCACCCCATTTATTTCCTTATGATATGTGAGAAACTGCAGTTTCCATTTCCCTTCTGTTAGTATTGTGTGTCAGCAAATCTCCTCTGTATTTGCTGCTCTAACACTCAGTTTTCAAACACTTTGTAGTTGATACTGCAGCACCGTGCTTGCACTTGTTTTTCTTTGCCAGATGCTGATTACACAGGAGAGATTTTGCTCTTTTTTTTCCCTAATAATTTTGGGAAAGAGTAGGAAAGAATGTATGTGTGGTGTCCTACAATCTGTTATGTCAGAACGGCTTCAGAGTCATTACATGTCCTTAATAACAGTTCTGAGGTTGCTCTCACATGGCAGAATTAGAGGAGGATTCGGTGTCCTGGTTTTGAAGTTCAGGGAGGGATGAGCTTGACGGGAATTTGGCTGCACTGTCCCCTCCATCCTGCATTTCAGTGTGTTCTGGGGGAACCTTGGGCTATCATTTGGTCTTCTGTTGGTTTTTTCCCCTGCTGCTGGGATTTAGTTTGTATCCTGAAGATTTAATACTTGCTGGAATGAGTAATCTTTGTAATATCTTCTTAAAGTTTCTTCAGTATAAGCTTTACCATGTGCATCTGGTGGTGATTAAAGCATCTGTATGAAAGGAATAGTATACTTAAAACTGACTTTAAAAGCCCCTCTGTCCTTATGGTACATTAACTTGTTTCCAGTAAGGTTTTAGTTGTTATTTCGAAGTATTTTTATATTCCAGAGAGTTGAAATCCATAATATGGAAAATTTTGTTCTTGTCAATAGAAATCATAAAACTGTATAATGTACCCTAACCATGTAAAAAGAGTGCTTTCAGAAGGGCTTGTGCAGGAGTAATGTTGATGCTTTGTAAATGGAAACCTGAGAATTTTGTTTCAAATACTATTAACCCAAAGTGTGCAATGATAATAATTTGTTGGGAGTTTGCAGCATTAAACAAATACGTAAAACCACAAACTGGAAGAAATGGCTAAAAATAAGCTTTGGGTTTGGGTCATGTGTTAGTTGTGTTTTGTCTCAGCTCCTGGTGTGGGTCGGGAGCTCTTTAAAACACAAACAAAGGCTGCAGTTCAGTTTTCCTTTATGTACCTCAGGGGAGAGAGCACATAAAGTACCCAGTGCTTCTCATCCATCATCTCTCCCTCACCCCCCACGCCCATGGCAGTTGGAAGAGTTCACTTACTCTGTCTGAAAGGACAGTTGTTTAGTGTTTATCATGGGAGTTACTTCCTCCCCCCCTCTCCTTTCCTATCTGCTTTTCTGTTTTCTGTGGCTTTTTGTTTTAAAACGTTGCTTTATCTGAGCCTTCTACTTTTACGTAAATGATTTTGGGTTTTTTATCAGATTTGTGTGTAAAAAACAGAAATCCACACGTAAAACCCATTGCAGTTTGGGTAATACTGTTAGCCTTTCTAGTTTTGTCACTCAAGCTACTTTAATTTTAGAATGCCTTTGAAAAAGATGGATGTGAATGACTTCACAGCTCATTTTTACTCAAAACTTCTCTTACATCTTTTGGCCCTTCAGAGCTGCCAGGCTTCTGGGAGATGTGTTGTCCTCCCATCCCATTTCTTCTTGTACAAACAGCACGAGTAGCTGTCTTTCCTTTGCAGGATTTAATAGCTCCCTTGGCTTACTGATCACTAGGAAGTTGTTCTTGAAACTGCTACCTGCAGGTTGCTGGTTAATTATGTATTATTGTAGTAACAGATCAAGTTATACCTCCTGTTCTTTTCTCAGGCAGGAGAGAGCCCCAGATCCCTTCCACAGGTGGTGGTTGGGGATTCACAGGCTCAGACATGCACATGCATGAGCTCTGTGCTGGGCAGGGGAAGAAGAGTTGCTCAAAATGAAGAGGACAACTGAAGTTTGAGGCGTGATTCAGTTTTGGGAGGAGGGATGTAGGACAGACAGGTGCAGTGAGCAAAGTAGGTCCTGACTGCAGTTATTGCATGGAGAAGGTGACAGATGAATATCTCCTCTTTTGCTGTCCTTTGGTATCTTGGACATTTGGAATTGCAGTGTTCCAGAGCATCAGTTTATCACTCACAGCTCTACTGTTTGATGTTACCTGTAAGTTTCTGCATTCAAACTTCCTCTGATGAGACATTTCTGCAAAACACACTACCCTCAGTGCTGGGAAGGTTTTTTTCAGTTTGCTGTTCCACTGCTCCCCTTTGGTTCACTGACTGCAGCCATCAGCAAATGGTGCCGAGGTCTCCCATTGCTCACTGTTGACTGTTGTTGCTCTGATTTGGGCTGAGGTTTGATCCAGGCTCTGCTGCAGAGGTTCTGTCTCTTTATTAAACCACTCAAATGAAAATATCTGTATTCTCTGTTAACTGAGTTGCTTTTTGCTGTTTTTCTTTTCTACTGAACCATCTTCAGCTTCATTTCTGGGGGTTCTTGCTCTCCATTTCTGGCAGAAATGTGTCAGTATTATTCATGCTTTACATTAGTACAAGTTCTCCCTGTACTTCTTGTCTTTTGCTTAGAGATCGAGAAGAGAGGCTGGCAGCTCTTACTGCAGCTCAGCAAGAAGCCATGGAAGAACTACAGAAGAAGATTCAGCTGAAGGTATAAAAGGATAGATTAGTTGAAAAACACATCCATTTTTCTTTGCACAGTTTAATTCCACCGTAATTCAATGTGATTTTTCTTTGTTGCTTTGATTATTTTCCCTTCAGCATGATGAAAGTATTAGGAGGCACATGGAACAAATTGAACAGAGAAAAGAGAAAGCAGCTGAATTGAGTAGTGGAAGACATGCTAATACTGATTATGCCCCAAAACTCACACCGTATGAACGAAAGAAACAGTGCTCGTTGTGCAACGTCACGGTAAGTTGGCTCGAGGGGAGACTGTTGGAATTGCAAGGCCAGCCTAAGCCACGAAGGTGCAAGTTGTGCTTCACTCACAGATGAGAGGGTTGCACATTTACTGTTCCCCTCTGGTCTTGGAAAGTGCTCTGGATCCTTCTGTCTGTATGGATTTATAAAGGTGGGTTAGGGAGGATGTGAAAGAACTGGGGAGTTGTGGGTAGAATGGAGGGGGTGGGCAGTGCCCAGTTTTGAGCTGTCTCTGCCAAGAAAAGCAAGAATTCCAGAGCATCAGATGGAAGGGAGTTAAAAATAGATTTAAAGCCAAGTAAAGAATGTGCTTCTTTACATATTTGAATTTGCTCTGAGTTCAGGGGTTGATTGGACAGGTTTCATTGGAGTGAGATTCACTGAAGGATATGAAGAAACCACATCAAACTCAAGAAGTTCTTGATTTGAGTTTGGTTGGATGCTTAAAAGGTTTGGAAGGGAAAATTAATGTCTGCTTTGTCTCCCTTTTTCCTTCATTATCTTATTTTTCGGTCACTGTTGGAAGCCGGGCAGATTTCCAGCCTCACAGGGTATCTCTGCTGGTGTCTGCCCTTCCCTGTATCCCAGGAAAAACGCAGAAGAGAAGCCATACAGTCACTGAGCAGGAAGATGGGAGATCTCTTCTTGTTGATAACTGGTTTCCCTGATTTGCAAGGGCTGTGCATGATTGCAGCCTTATATGCTCCGAAGCGTTATTTCCTTTAATTGCTAAATTGAGCAAGATGGCTTGGGATCACCTCAGGCAGTGCTGGAACAGAAACTCAGGCTCAGCAGGCTGGAGTCTTGCATGCTCACTGATCCTGCATCTCAGAATGAAAATCCAATATATGAAGTTAGATCGAAGTAAAAATGAGATGAGAAGCCAAGATTTTTTAATCTGTTATTACCCTGCTGGCTAGCAAATCATTCTCTAATTTACTCCTAAGTCCTGCAGAAAAGATGTTTATGTAAATTAGGCTGAGGACTAAAGTACTGTGCTTGGATTTCTGAACATACTCCTGACACGTTGGCATGTTTTGTATTATATTGTACGCACTGTTATTTATGGATTATGGAATTTGCAAAGGAAAATAACTATCAAGTCACTGTCGTTACAGATTTCATCAGAAGTGTATCTTTTTAGCCACATTAAAGGGAAAAAACACCAGCAAGCTGTGAGAGAAAACAGCAGCATACAAGGACGAGAGCTTTCAGATGAAGAAGTGGTAAGTTTTGTAATATTTTTTATGTTACTTCTGGTTGTAAATGCCGTTCAGCTGAGTAGCCCATGAAAGTCTTGAAAATTCTTATGAAGGAACTGAACATCTTAGCATGGGAATCATAGCAGAGTGCTGATGAAAATAAATGAAACAGTGCATTCCAATACTTCAGGCAATTGCCATTTGAAATAGATTCCCTACAAAATGTGACAAATTTCTATTGATCAAGGGCATTTTTCATCTCTCTGTAATCTGATACAATATTGCAGGTGTCGGCATCTCGTGTTTTGTCTTTGTTCCTCCTTGTTGCTTAAAATACCTTAGTCCTTTTTTTAGGTTGTCAGATGTGATGTCCTGTGCGTCAAGGTCCACAGTGCTCGAAGTTGTAGTGCTAAATTACTTCAAAATGTAAGATTGGAAATGTTTTTTAAGTATTAACATTGCTAAGAAGAGCAATAGTGAGGTTTTCAGTAGCTTCAATTGGCACTTTGTGTGATTTTTAGGGAGCAGTTGAGGATGTTTCTTACTAAATCAAGAGACTATGCTGTAGAAAACACATCTGAATAGCTGTCTGATTTAATTTTTCTTTGCTGCTGCCTGAATTGAAGTACAGTATTAAGTCAAGGCCTTTTCTATGAGAATTTGAGTTCTGCCACATCCCCCCAAAAATTGTGAATGCCTGTGTGTTATACCTGTCAGGGGTCAGGACACACCGAGCAAGCCAGTTCTTCAGTGCTGATTCAGATTGAACTTAGTCATGTTTGGAAATCTGTTTCCAGCTAAGCTGATTCCAATGACACTATTCAGTTGTCATTATTTTTTCCCTTTCCTTCACAGTTTTTGTTACTATTTTTATGTACTGAAATATTTGGGTTTACAGCTTCTTGCATCCAGTTGTAACATCTTTTCCTTTTTGAAAAGCTGTGGAGCCTTGGGTCTCTGAGGTGCTGAAACCCAGAGAGGTGGTTAGTGGTTATCACTGAAAGGACAGAAAAAGGTAATTGGAGAGTCTGATTTAGCATTTTACACTCTTCCCAACACCTAATGTGGCAGCTTAACAATTCCAGCTTCACGTACCAACAGCTGCTTTTGCACCCAACTGGCGAAACAGAAGTTCCACTAGAGGGCACAGAGATCCTGATTTTTGTGGTGTCCAGCATCATGTGCTTGAATCCAGGGTTTCTCAGCAAAAGATTTTGGTGGTAACTTAAGACCAAGTTGAAGGTTGAGTGTATGTATTTCTTGAATAATAGTGCAGGAGAGAAAGGAGAGAACAAATTTGAGGATTATGAGAGCAGATTTTAATGTTCTTAAGGGAGCGCATAGTATTGGGCATACTGGCAGCATATGGATGCTTCCATTGTTAAATATTTTATAAATTATGTATAGCTATGTGTCAGTCTAAAATTCTGAACTGTATTATTGTAATCTGAAATTTCCTTGGCCTGAGGCCCTCTCTGCTTTTCATTACTTATTAGTTTTTCCAAACAGCGGTACCAAGACATACATGTTAGAGATAATGGTCATTGTAATGTAGGAAAGAAGCTTTTGATGCCACCTCCACAGCCAAAGCCTTCAGTAACTTCTCAAGTTTTGAAATAATTGAGAAAAAAATTTGAGAGTATTACATAGAAGTAAAACCGTATCCCAGGGAAGCTTCATAATACCCACAGTTACTTATTTATCACGGTTTTCAATTTTTTAGTCAGTGGAGGCAACTCTAGTGAGAACACACTTGTACTACTTAAAGTTATTACTTGTCATCTGCGATGTCTTTAGATTATATATGTCTTGTCTGTGACCCTTCTTCTTTGACATAAAAGATTTTATTTATATCACCTTTGACCTAATAAAATTTCACCTTTAACCTTATGCACTTGACACCCCAGATAACTTACTCTTGATCTCTGACTCATTTTGTGTTCAGCCCGTTCAGTATAATAGGGAGCTGCCTAGAAAGAAAAAGCTTTTTAAAAAATTGTGATCTGACCATAGAATTTTTTTGTTATTACTTGAGAAATCACAGGACTTGAAATATTTGTTGTCTGTGTTGGTATCTCAGAAGATTAAGATTTAGGTATCTCCTTAAGACTTTGGAAACTGATTTAAATAAATGATTATATGATTTCTCTTCACATGGCAAGGATTGGTTTTGGTTGATTTGACTGTAAGCAAAAAGTTAAAAACTGTTCTGAATGGTCGTTGACACTGAATTTTTGGACCGGGTGGGTGCTGGGGTTAGATCTTGCCAGACAGAAAAAGAAACTGATACATTCTAGGGCTTTTCTCTTTGCTACAGCATCTCTACATTCTGTACTTTTACAGATATTTTCAGAGATAAAAGCAGACTTCATGTTGGAGCAATGTCCCGTTGTTTGGGAATTAAACATGTACTGTGTTTAATTCCATCATGTGTTGTGCAGGAGCTGACAGCTGGTGTTAGACCATCAGCGAGCTGAATTCACTTGTGGATATGTTATGCTTGGTGAAAGACACAAACAGGATAATTTTGCTATGAATGAAAATGCTAAAAATGAAAAAGCGTGAACTTCTTTCTCAGGTTGCGTGACAGCTTCGATTCACCTCAGCCTTTTGGGTGAAAATCCCCTCATTTAGGGTTTATTAGCCTCCAGCTGAAACAGATGTAGATTTCTCTTACAGCAAACACCGCTGGATTTTGAAACATTTGGAAACACGTGAAAGCAAATTTAAGTTCCCTCCACGTTTTTTACTTCCTTTGTGACTTTGCTTTTGTCTGGCCTTTTATGGATACGTTAATTCACGCAGTTGGTAAAAGCTCCTTCAGCAGGCTAAAAGCATCTTTCCTTCACTACATTTCTGAAGCTTTCACTGTCCCACATGGTTTCAGTGCAGTGACAGCGTTGTGTCCCTATCATCTCTCTGCTGAAATGCCTGCCTTCTTCCATCAAGCTCTCAGCTTTCCTCCTTCTCGCGTGGCCGTTTTCTGTGCTATCGATTTCCCGTCCCCTCTCTCAGTATCCGTATTGCTTTCAGTTCAGCAAACGATGTAAACAGTGTAAGCAATTTGCTTTCATTGACTTCACTGGAATCAATTAGTGTGTTTGTAGTCCTGACTAATCACTTGGCTGAATTAAAGCCTGCGTGACACAAAGACCTCACTGAGGAGGTGCCTGTGAAAGCCACGGGACAGCACCTGGTGATTCCATTAGGCTGAGGAGTCTCTGCAAGGACCTTATATTTGTTTGCCCCCACTTGTAGCTCCTCCTGATTCATTTTTATGCCCCTCTGCTTTCCCTTTTGTCTTTGCCTTTCCTGCCTGTCCCATTTGCTTTGAGAAACACCCCTAAGATCAGTAATCCCTACAGCTTGCTCCCTTTGAACCACTGTCCCAGCTCTTGTCTGTATCTGCTGGCATTTATATGCCGTGGTTGAAAGGTACTTTTAGAATATAAATCATGTCATTCCATGTGGTCTATGAATGTTTCCAATAAGTGAAAAGTACTTCTAAAAACCAGATGAAATAGATAACTTGGCAGGGGTTGCTTAATTTATATAAGGTGCATGCTAAAATTTTATGTATTCCAAGGCAGGATGGAGGAATATTAATGAACCTTTGTTTGCATATGTGAAAAATGTGCTTTTTTTATCAGGGAAGAAAACTGACACTATTGTTATTACATATAAATGAAAAAAAGACCTTCTAAGAGGTGTATTTAGATCAAATGAAAACATAATCCCATGATGGAGCAGAGAGGTTGTTGTTGTCTGAAGACTGACAGCGCTAAAACGCGAGGATTTCTCTAAAGCCACGGTTGGTCGAGCCCACCCACGTTCCTTTGGAAAAAGCAGCTGGCCAGTGCCTAAAGCTCCCTCAGGAGCGTTTGCTGCCTGGCTGGCCGGGGCTGCAGCGTGAGCCTTCCCTGGCACAGCCCTGCCCAGGGCACAGGCTGGCATTTCCACCCTGGGCTGCGCTGGCAGCTCCCCCGGCCAGGGCCGTGCTGGGACATGAGCTGTGCCAGCCAGGTGAGGGCTGGAGCCAGCACAGCACACAGGCAGAGCTGCTGGTGGCAGTGGGAATTTCTAAAAGCTTTTTAGGGGTGGGGAGTTGTTGGTCTGAAAGAAATGGAGCTGTTTTCTCAACCTTGCGTTCTGCTTCCGTTATTCGTTGCAGAGGAAATCACTGATGGAAGGAGATGTGGCAATAGTGTCATGCCTTACCCTTGCTCTTTTTCTTCTGTGTTTACAAGGAGCTTTCTTGTTTGGAAATGTGATGATGCCTGGACTTTGCTAATTTTTTTAAAATTCACTATGTTTTCATTAACAATTAAGTGTAACTATTGTTTTATTGCTTCAGCCTTAGCAGTATTGAAATGAATGTATTTGTTTTCCTTTCTAAATCAGTGTTTTCAAGTTCTTCTATTTAAATGAGTAACAGTGTTCTATGAACTCCTTTCGTAAGCTGTCTAAAAGATATGATTAAACAAAGTGGAAAATAATAATACTAAAGATTATTAGTTTTTTAGTTTCATCTAATAGAGGAGCTTGAGGTATTTATACCCACGGGTATGTGGTGTTTTAAAAATTATTACACACAGTGAATAGTTCTCTTTTTTATTCCATAACATCCATGTGTGTGTTACGTCTGCTTTTATTCACAGAGTCACTAAAAGCTTTGGAGTGGAAGGGACCTTAAAGCTCACCTTGTTCCAACCCCCTGCCACGGGCAGGGACACCTTCCACTATCCCAGGTTGCTCCAAGCCCTGTCCAACCTGGCCTTGGACACTTCCAGGGAAGGGGCAGCCACAGCTGTGGAGTCTTGTGTGCCCAATGTTTGCAGCCTTGGTGTAGCCCTGGGGTGTGTTTGCTTCATCTGCTCTGACATTTGCCTGCTCTGTTGGACCATTGCAGTGCAGGGGGGTGATCCTGAGCCAGCTCTAGTGGTACAGAGCACTGCAGCCAGCTCTGGCTATTATGGTGGTGCTTGTAGTTTGCTCAGATGTAGAACAATATCCCTGTGTCTTTTATCCCCAGACTTACAGAATATAGACTTGATTGTAAATTCTTTTTTTTTTTCTTGGCATCTGATTATAGTTCTCCAACAGTAGCCCATTTTTCTTCTCTGTGGCTCAGTGGAAGCAACCTGTAAATCACTTGCCAACAAGAACTCCCCCATCCCAGTAAAGCCTCAGGTTCTGGTTGAGTTGGCTTTCCTCAATGTTTTTTTCCTGAGGAAGGAAGGATTATTTTTTAGGGAAGGGTTGTGTGTTGCTGGAGGAGTGGAATTAGGCCAAGCATCTGTGGTCCATTTCTTGTTTATGGATGTTTCGTATCTGTTGGATACCTGTGGTCCCTTCAGCCCAGGAACTCAGGCCGTGTCAATCTGCTGTGAATACTTCTGCCCTACAAGAAGCTGTCATGAACAGTCAAGTAATTATAAAGTCTAATCCATGGTGCAGCTTGCAGGAGGTCTCTCAGTGCTCCATCCATCAATTCTACTTTTTTGTACTGTGTGTAGCAGTAGCTTCTTACCTTTAATTTATTATAAAGTGTTGTTTTGCTTGGCAAAAACGTACGTGATTAATTGTTTATTGGCCGTGCCTTTAATTGTGATAGATGGTTGCCAGCAGCTGCACCCTTCCTCTTTTTGGCTTGGTTATCTTGGATATTCACAGCCAGTAAGAAAAACTGCTGCTGGCAGGGCCGACTGCACTCTCATCTGCCTGTTTCTCTTGGTGCCCTTGCAGCCACAGGATAATGTCAGTGCCTTCCAGCTCTCCTCCCTCGTCTGCAGGGATGCTTTCCCTGTCCACGACGCAGAATTCTCACTCTCACACAATGAGACTTTCTTTTACTTTGCCTTCTGTTCCCACGTTTTGGAGCGACAAGTGGGGAAGGGAATGGTATTAAAAATGTGAAGAAATATCTGAACCTACTATTGAGAGTATTATTTGCTATGTAGGGGCAGACTGTTGTATTGCTGAATTTAAGGACAAGCAAGGTGTCTGAAAGTGCACTCAGTACTAGCAGTAAAAATAGTATTTAATTTGGACATGCTGAAAAGCAGGGTCATGAGAAAAAATTAATTAAATTCAAGATGTGAAGGAAATAGTGTTTGAATATTCATTTCTTGATAACCTGTTTCTTCATATATGTATCAACTATAATAACTCTTATTAATGGTAACAGGTGAATGCCTTTCTTTACTCTGAATCTTCATATTTGGAGTGGATCATCACTTGTGGTGTTATAACAGTATTTGATTCCTTTATGATTAAGAATTAATGATCATTTGTGTTTCAAGCTGTCATTGTTTAAAATCGAAATGTGCTTCTGCTATAACTCACAGTCTGCTTCAGCATCTGTTTTCCATACTAAATATTGTCCTAGGCTATGAGGAAAAAATAAAATACTGCGGAGTTTTGTTGAAACATGTGATAAAATCGTGAACAAATATTCCTGCGGTGATGTGATTTAGAACTGAGCCTTAAAAACCTCTCCAAAATTTGGCAAATATAGCCCATAAGTGATTATTTACACAAGTAAGAAACCATTATTCCTGACATTGGTGATAAATATTGAAAGGATTTTTTAATGATTTTCTGCAGTTATAGGGTGGTGTTTATTTTGTAACAGGGAGAGGTGTAGGACCAAAAGCTATAGTGGGCTTCAGAATTTTGATTTGTTAGAATATATTCCTTATGTACCTTACCTTTATGGAAAATACTCAGTTTGATAGATGTATTTTTTATTAAAATGGTAAATGAATGACAGCCATTATTATGTGATATAAGCAAGTATTTCTTTATAGCCTTCCTCAGGTTTATATTTTAATGCTGATATGAGAGGACAAGTAACAACAAGTGTTTGGGTGTCCTGAATATGGAATTTAGATAAATAGCTGGAGTCAGATGTTTTTCAAGTTACCTTGGTCTGCAGAATTGGGTTAGAAAACTTATAAGAATGCCTTTTCTTTCAGAACTTGGGTATTCAAGGTTGGAAAGAATACAAAAATAATAAGAATAACCAGTCTTACGGTATTCTGGCACTCCTGCTTCAGTCCTGGCCAGAATCCAGAAATATGGAAGGGAATGAAAATGAAAAAATAACAGAGGGAAAAACCCCTATAAACTCTTCAGATTCAGGAAGGTCATTTTGGCTCAGTGTTTTGAGTGAAAGTCCAGTGGCTGGGAAGGTTTTCCACTTAAATGACATGGTGAGTTTATAAATAATGGAACCAGGGTTAGCTGAGCCCTGGGTCAGGCTCTGTGCAGGACATGGGATGGGCAGACCTTTCCCTGCCTGCTGCTGGACAGAGGATTTCCCAGCAGAGCTGCTCTGTGGGACCCTGCAGAGCTTAGAGAAGGCATCAGACAATGCCTGATCCACTGAGTGCTGCTCCTGGCCGCTCCAGGATTTCCAGAGCCTGGCTGTTCCTGCACGTGTGCGTGGGAGAGCCGGCCCAGGAGCGCAGGGACCTGCAGTTCCAGCTGCCCTACAGCAACACAGCCAGCCTGGCATTTTCGTCTGGGCTCAGAGGCTTTGCTGCAATATTGTCCTGCCTGTGCAGGCTTGCCCCGGGCAGAATTCATAAAAAGGCAACACTTACTTAACAAGAAAGGGACGGGAAATAAGTGTTTGTGTTAACGCTCAGTCCTGATTTTAGACGGAGGAATTTCGTTGGGAAGGATTCTGTTTGGCACGCTTCGCAATTTAATAATGTTACTAGGAAGATTTGCTGAGTAGTGAAATAGTAGCTTGTATATAATGCAGACAGCCAAGAAGTGTCATAGTCAAAGATGGGGTAGGAACATAATTTTGCAGTTGTGTTCTGCTTTGATAAATACTTACTCATCCAGGGTTTCTTCATCTGCAAGGACAGATACGTGGATGCTGCTGCTGGAATCAGGATATTAAAAGGGGAGAGCTCGTGAAGAGTTTTGGTGGTGTGAATAGGTATTGTATGAAGAGAGTGTCAATTAGGAAATTTCTTCTCCAGCTGTTGTGTTTTATATAGATTACTGAGGTTCAGAATCCGGTTTATGATACAGTTTTCCTCATCCAAGCAGAAGTGGACCCTACTCAGCTAAATAGCATTTCAGCATTTTGTAGTATTTGCTACACTGTTCATGGAAAAACTTTGCAATTCTACTTGTTCTGGAGTCTGAAAATGTATTTCAGAGGATATTGATTATATTGCTGTTATTCCTGTAAATGTAAACATGTCACGTAAGAAAAAGGAGTGTAATTCAGTGTAGAGAGAAAAGCTTGGTTATAAGAAGTGCTTAGTCAACTAAAATTATCAGCTTCGAGATATGAAATGAACAGGGTAGATTTTCTGTTTCAGGCAGTTGAACGGGACTAGAAATAACCAGCAAGAATGTGACTTCAGGGGTGACCTTATTAGTTTTAGCTTTAATGGTTTTGGCAACTCAGTTTCTCTTGTAGTTTGTAGATGAGGCCCATCTGTTGCATTCGGAAAGTTTCAGGATTCTCAGTGACTGAAGTCAGACCAGTTGAGGATGAAAAGGGAAAAGGGAGGCAAAGCAAAGACATTTTTAGTAAATACCCTAATTTCTGTGTGCTTCGTGGTGGCTGCAGTTGTACATGTGCATTTATTGTTAGTCTTTATCACCTTGCTTGTAAATGAAGCATTGAAACTTTTACAGGAAATTTATGTCATTTTAAAAATTACTTCAGTATTATATAAAAATTACTAGGGGTTATATGGCTTTGTCACATAACAACATGTGCCTGTAACAAATGCCATTAGATACCACGTGGTACATATTTACTACCTTACTTTTATGCTTCATGGCTTTTTCAGCCAGAGACTGGGAGCCTCCCTCTAAGGAACAGGCACAGTAAACCTGGGGATTTTTAGAAGTATCCCCTCAGCTTGGATGAGTGCAAGTAAATAACCCTGGGGAGAAACAGCAGGAGGATTTTCTACTCCAGTGTGTCACTGAGCCATCATCACATGAGTATACACAGGGGAACACATGCAGGTGATCCTGAAGAAATGTGTTAGGCCTCCGTTCTTGTGTCCGTGTTTTCAGCTCTGCATTCCAGCACAGGCCAGTCTGGCTGCTCCTTGTGGCCCAGATTCTGCCATCTCTGGGAAAGCTGATCCCTTGTTTTTGTGCCGTCATTGATTTCAGCCGTGGAGCTGAGGGGACGAGAATCGAGTATGAGGAAAGGGGTGGCAGAAATCTGATACGTCGTGACCGTCAGAGCTGGTTCTGGTTTAATGCTGAGATAGGAAGTGTTCTGTTAGGACAAAACCAGCAAAATTTATAAGCCTTTATAACAGAGCTTTAGAGAAATTGTGCAGCTCAAACTGATATGACTGAAACCGCACTGAACGTTTTCAGGAGGTGTGAATACACATCTTAATGACAGAAGGTTTTCAGTAAAAAAGAGCCTCTACTTAATAATGCTTTGTATTTTTAGTGGCCTAAATTCTCCAAAGATCTGGTGCTTTACTAATACCTGGGGATTTGGGGCCAGAATGTGCTCAGCATAGCACAGAATCAGGCCAGTAATGACCCTTCACTTGTCATAAAGACAAACTCAGAATGCTTTTAGAGAGAGGGTAAATTAATTTAGTCTCTGAAATTCTTACAACATATAGCATTTATCTATATAAAAATAATAAGAAAAAGTAGTGAAGGGCTTTCAGGAAGAAGTTACTGGATTACCCAGTGATTCTGCATTACCTTTATTAGAAATACACCTGCTGAGACTGAGGAGTTTCATTAGGGCTTAAAGGAAAGTTTGCTTTGAAGACACTGCACTGGCCTCACTCCCTTTGGTTGATACTTTTGTGGCATGTTAACCTGTCCAACTAATGGCCATGTAGGTAAAATTAGTCATTAATTTAGTTATTTGAAGGATGGGACATCCTGTACTTCAGTGTGACTTGGTGGATTTAAAAACCTTAACTTTTTCAGGTAACTGGTAGGAGCTTAATAAAACATGGGAGTAAATATTTTTACCCTTCTTTGAAGGGTGATGTGGCAGCAGCTCTCCTCAGGTACCAGTTGTCATCCAACACCAAGCTATTAATTTTACTTGTTTCACACCTGAATGGTGTCGATCTGCCCACTGTGATAATCCCACGCTTTGATCTGCACCTTCGAGAAGTGACTGTTTTTGTGACACAAGGTATTATTACTCGAGTCTGGCTTTAATGAGCTGGATGTAGGAAGGCTGATAATATTCCAAACTGCCACACGTGAAAGCTGAGAACTCTGAGAAACATCCCTCATGGAGGTGCCCGAGTTCATGGGAACAATCATGTGCAGCCACGGGGTGTGCTCTCCTGGCCCCACAGGCTGGGGGATGAATGTGCTTGGTGAACCCTGTAGTTCTCTTCGAGTCATCTGCTAAGCCACAGATAAGATGATGAAAAAGGAGATGAGTGTCTGGGAAGGGGCTGCAGAGCTTTGTCTCTCTGGTTTCTGCCCAGCACAAGTGTGACCCCGTGGTTGCAGCGCTGCCCCTCTTGGAGGGTGGGGGCTGTTCCACAGTGCAGTGGCCACTTCATTCTGCTCTGCTGTCACTGAAGAAATAAGAGTTTGAAGATTTTTAGTAGGTGTCACAGCTGAAGTACCCTGAAGCTTGGTAGCAAAGCAGTAGTGCCACAGTCTGTTCTGAGGAAGTTCTCTCTTTTCTTAACCCTGACAGACTCAAACATGTTGTTTCCTGTGAAGTTTGAACCTTATGCCCAGGATTCTGGTTTTTAAAGGAAATTTAGGGGAAAAACTATTTTTAAGTGGGCTACATCTCTCTAAAGAGGTAAAATTGAACTTGGATTTCATAGCCAGGACAGGGATGGTGAAGGGCCTGGAGCACAAGTGGTGTGAGGAGAGGCTGAGGGAGCTGGGGATGTTGAGCCTGGAGAGGAGGAGGCTCAGGGGAGACTCAGCACTCTCTGCAACTCCCTGACAGGAGGTTGGAGCCAGGTGGGGGTTGGTCTCTTCTCCCAGGAACCAGCAGTAGGACAAGAGGGCTCGGTCTGGAGCTGTGCCAGGGGAAGTTTAGGCTGGATATTAGGAAGAAATTCTTTCCAGAGAGAGTGCTCAGCCCTTGGAATGGGCTGCCCAGGGAGGGGGTGGATTCACCGTCCCTGGAGGTGTTTGAGGTGAGACTGGATGTGGCCTCAGTGCCATGGGCTGGGAACCACGGCGGGGTTGGATC
>JAYRBT010000018.1:20026279-20056009 GCA_036023395.1 Myiotriccus ornatus | reverse complement strand
GGTGTTTGAGGTGAGACTGGATGTGGCCTCAGTGCCATGGGCTGGGAACCACGGCGGGGTTGGATCAAGGGTTGGACTGGATGGTCTCAGAGGTCTTTTCCGACCCAGCTGATTCTGTGAGTCTGTTCTGCACTGCTGCAGTGAAGAACTAACTCATCACAAACTGCTGCCCTGCTGACTCGGATCACAGGGCACAGCCTCCTGAGATACCTTTAGGAAGTTTTCTTTAAAGTGCTTCTTGCTAAAATTAAATAATATTAAGGGCAAGGGAAAAATGCTTACAGAAGCTGTTAGAATGATGTTACTTATGGCTGCAGCAATATATAACGATATACACAGTTTGAACAACTTTGATATTCCTCAAACACATCGAGGAAAAAGTGCTCAGGTGTGCTGGGAGTTCTCCAAGGTAGACAGTGGAGCAAAGTGAAAGTCGATGCTGCTTTTAGAATTTGTGCTGGATTTCTTATGTCTGATATTAATTCAGTATTCATTTTGCATTCGTGTGATTTAAGATACTTACTTCATTTACTGTTTTCACCAAATATATATTGCTGGGTTATATCATGCAGCAGTGCTTTCCAAAAACTAAGTGGTCTTTTTCCAGGAAATTTCACAGAGATTTATTTTGTTTTCAACAGGCATAATATTTTCCTCAATCACTGAAAGAAAATATAGGTTGTTTTCTGGAAAATGCTGTCTATAAATTGTTTAACGCTTCACCTTTTACTTGGAATTTTAAGGATATTTACCAAAAAGGAAGGAATAACCACTTCTGATTCTGGCCCTAATCATTTTCAAGGCTAAATTATTTTAATAAGCAGTGGTGACCTGGACTTCATAATATGTTTGGTAGTCTACAAGAAAACAGATACAAGCCTCAGTGTATTAAAAATTGTGTAAATACATTCTGATAACTGACATTAAACTAATTGTTTACCATTTCTTCTGTGGGGAACGGAGATTTTACCAGTGTTTTGGTTAAATTCAGATTTGTGAGAGGAAAAGTAACATCCCCCTTAATAAAGGGTAATATTGTAAATAGTGAACAGTTTCAGTGTATTTTAATAAAGTTAAGACAAGTTTAGATTTTCATGAGGAGTTAAAATAAAAACCAGAATTAGCTTCTTTTATAAGTTGTGTTAGTAGAGCAGGTTTCACTTAGCTGTGAAGGGCAGCTTGGAGGAGAGAAGGGGGCAGCTTGGAGTCCATACTCGTTAAATGACAATTTCTTGAAAATAAGGCACAGTATTTATTCTCCTTTTAATAATTAGTCTCCCTTTTTAGAAAACACCCATGATTTGTTCTCTCCTGTGTGAAATAATCTCTTTCCCAAGATCTGTTCTAAAATTTGACTTCATAACCTCTTGTTAAATATTATAAACAGTACAAAAATAATACTGTTTTTTCCCTGGGAAGGTAATATGTGATCTCCATCACATACTAGAACACTAAATATTATTTCACTGTTTCCTGCAGGAGCACCTGTCATTAAAAAAGTACATTGTGGACATTGTGATTGAGAGTTCTGTTCCTGTGGAACCGTTAAAAGATGGAGAGGAGAAACAAAAAATTAAAAAGAAAGCCAAGAAGCTGAAGGCACGGATGAACTCCAGGTAGTACAAACTCCTTTGTATTTTTTTTTTTCCCTTTAAGTTTTGTTCTAAACTTTACCTTTTGTCCTTTAGTATGAGTGCAGTGGAAGGCTGAAAAAAATGTAAAATTATTTGCTTTGGGAGTGTCTTGAAAATAACACTGATGAGCCTAATTTATGGCCACTTTCTCTGATTGAGAAAGAAAACTGAATATCGATCTGGAGCCCTTGGTTTCACCTGTTAAGAGCTTTTCTCATAATTGGATGCCAGTGCCCTGCCAAAACTGTAGCCTCTTCTAGCATACAATAGCATGTTTAAATTTGTGTAAACCAGGCCTATTTTTCTTCCTAGCTATTGATTTTTAAATGAAGTATCAAAGAAAATCAATAGTAATCAACAAATAGAAGTCAGCCCGCTGTAGTGTCAAATCCCATGACTAAATTTAATCATTTTTTGTTGCCTGTCACAACAAGAAGAATAAAAATATCCTAAAATGGAAAGTGAGCTGTCAGACCTGCAATTTGTTCTCGGTCTAAAATGTGACATCTGCAAATCAGTCTGATGTGCAGGACATCATTATCTCATGAGCTGGCAGTGTCACTCTCTGCAGCTGAACAGTCCCCACCGGGGTTAATACTTAATTGAATATTGTGAGATATTTTGGCATTTCCCTCTAAAAATGCTTCTCAGTAGGTAAGAGTCATTGTTACATATTTTCCCTGCCTCCTGAAGCAAGAAGGGCTTCAAAGAAGAGAATGAATTTTTAGAGCTACAGTAAAAATGAGATGTTTTAGTAACTCGTAACAGTGCTAATAAAGGCACATCAGGCTTCAAAACCACAACACTTTTACAATGTATTGCTGTTTCTGATTGCTTTCCTGTTTGCAAGTCCACCATCTGAAGAGCACATTAGAACACACTGTTGAAACTGGGTAATGTTCTTCCAGGTTTCTGATGGCTCAAGATGCAGAGTTATTCGTATGACCTGTTGATTTAATGCAGTTACTGGGTCCAATTTTAATTACTTCTCCAGAGCTGCTTCTGTTGAATTTAGTCAAAGATTTGTCAGACCTCAGAATACAGGTTCAAATGATAAATAATTTGCTACTGGCACTGAGAGGAGAAAAACTTTTTCAGAACAACTTGAATTCTTATGTGTCAGACTGCTGGGTGAGTCAGCATATTTGTCAGGAAAAATTGTAATTAAAACAGTAATAAAGGGGCAGCATTTCACAAAGATGATGTGCTATTTAAAATACAGTGAAAGCTTCAAAATCTAAGAGGAGTTATCTTGGCATGACATGAAATCCATGTTCATTAGGCTTGTTTCTCCTATTAAAGGGTGACTAGATTATCTACAGACCATGTTTTAGGACATATCTACAAGTCTCCCTCTTCCCTATGAAAAGAAATAGTTACAACAAATGCCCTTACACCTCAGCTCTTGAAATGATACATTCCTTTCAGTTTATAGGAAGCTGGGATATTTTAAAACTGGAAAAAAATAAGAACTGCATCCAAATAGGTTCCTGTTGCTCTCCCGAGTTCCAGATCCTAAATCACTCTTGCAATATCAAAGCAATGAAGGGCAGAGGTGAATGAGGGGACAAATGGTGATCAGTGGGATATTAGATATGTTGAGAAGTTTTTGTTAGTCTTATTAATTATATTTATAACCCTAAGCCATTTAACTGGTGCTATCAGTAAGAACTGATATATAGCTGAGTGAATTATCTCAGGTTATCATGTGTGTGCTGCTGGCAGAAAGGGTACTTGGATACTCCCATGGCAAAAGGAGTCTTGATGCAAGCTAAATTTTAGCATTAGAGGTGGTTACCACACAGTTGGTTCATGCTTTGCAGTGGATTTAAAGCACTGCAGCCACGTGCATTTAGTAACAGGTATTTTGGGGGATTTTCCAAGTTTGGCTGCCTGGTCTGGGCAGAAGCTGACGTGTTGTTTGTGGGTAGGGAGGCAAGAGGTTAATAAAGGAATCTCCCCTTCGTGTTTAATACTGAATTCAGCTGTGATTAATGGCTTCATTAATGACCCACAAATCCGAGCGAGTGGTGATGGAACAGTGTTTGCACGGAGCAGAAGTTGGAAGGGTTAAGGCGAGGGAAAATCCAAGCAGCTTTGGGAAACTTGACCCATTTGTGGGAACAGAAAATACAAAGGAAAGTTTACTCTGTCTAGCTGAGAGAAATGTGTCTGCATCGCTGTAGTGCCTGGTTAGTTCTGCTTTATGTGTGTGTGTGGTATTAAAAGCAGGTATTAAAAACAGGATCAGAGCTGTGAATCCTGCTTTGCTGCACGAGCAGACCATGATTTTCACCTGTTGGCACAGGCTGGCTGCAGTGAAAACCGGCACTGGAAAAAGGGTTCATCTCCCTCTTCCCGCTTCTTGGCGTCTGGCCAGCGTAAATAATAGCTTTAAGGGACTAAAGAGGTTGTGTTTCTGTTTCCAGCAGTAAAACAGTCATTCTTGGAGGTGTTTCTGTGCTGTTTGCCTAAAATTTATTATATTACAACACAATCAGTAGTTACAAAAAACCACTCCTTTGCCTGTAAATAAAACCCAGTGTTTATATGTTAATTGTAGTCTGTGATGTACTGATTTGATCTTCACATGTCTAAATCACTAATGTTTTATATAATAATTTTTTATGATAATGTTTTTATATTTATAGCATTGTAATATAAATTATATCCAAATTATAAATATTAGAAATTATTAAATAACTTATTGCCATGAAATAGAAAATAAAAATAATAAATAATAAAATATAGACAAATAATATTACAATTATTATATATTGTAGATAAATTATACATTATAATTAAAATAAAATATTATAATAATTATAATAATTATAATAAATAAATTATCAGAAACAATATATATCATATCAATAATAGTTTTATAATAGGCAGTAGATTACTACAGTTCTATATATCATTTGTGCAGTTTTCTACCATTTCAAAAGTCAACTTACATATGCCATTTGTGTACTGATGTTATTCTAAAGTAGTAATATCAGTCATAAATTGTTCCTGGCCAGTGGTTGAGCACCAGTGTGGATTCTGGCAGGGCAGAACTGACAGAAATGTTGTGCTTTATTGTGAACCAGAAAAAAACCCAAAGGTTTGGACTCTGTCACTAGTCTTACATCCTGTACACTTCAGACAATAGTCAATAATAATGAATATTTTTCTCCTCCAGGGCAAAGGAATATGAGAGCTTGATGGAAGCAAAGAATGCTGTGTCTGATTCCCCGTTTAAAGCCAAGTAAGCATTAAACTTTATGTGCTTTAGACTCTGCTTTTTCCCCCAGTGTGTTGCAGAAGTGCTTCTGAAATTTCCAGGGGTGCAGGTGTGGAAGGTTCTCCCTCAACATGGGCCGTGTTGCCATCTTGAGTTGCAGATTAGTTTCTAATACAAAAGGTCAGAGCTGATAAATGCATTTTTTTGGGAAGGCACTGTATGTGTTAAACCAGGGAAGTTGCTGTCGTAAAGAGAACATATGCTCGTGCTTTTCTTACCTGGAAACAAGAAGGTTCCAGTCTTGCACTTCCAGACTGATGGTGAAAATTCAGCACTGGAATTCTGGGGCTGAAAAATCTTATATTTGGCCTCCATTTGGTCAGAAAGAAAAGTGAAAGCATCTGATGTTTTACAATCTGACATTGAGCTTTTTGAAAAATAGACCTTTTTGTTGTCTGGGATAAGGCGTAGATGAAAACAACTGGATGGTAAGATTAAAACAAGACCTGTGGTCAATGACAAATTCCTTCTCCTTAGTTTGAAACTGAGAATTGCTCAGCTCTTGCTTTCTGATTTCATTGAAACCAGCAGGGAAAAGATGCAGAATATTTGGATTTCCAAAATGATTTTGATAAGGTCTATCACCAGAGATTTTAAAAGAGACTATAGAGCTGTAGTTTAGGTGGAGAACTTAAGAAGTTGAAAAGAAGTGGAGTGTTTCATCAGCCCTTGGCAGAACAGGGAGGTCACCAGCAGAGTTCTGCAATTCTGGGATGTTTGACATATTCACAAGTGACTTGGAAAAAGAGGGCAAGCAGTGAGGGGACTGTGTGATTGATGATCATGCAGAGATTCAGGACAGTAGGGACAAGAGCTGATGCTGAATGATAATTTTGAAGAGAGTTCGTGAGGCAATAAAATGGCAGGTGAAATCCAGTGTATATTGAGTGCTACACAATGAAGGGAGAAGACAGAACTCAGTTATTTATCTTCACTTACAAAGTGTGGGCCTTGAATTTGCAGATGTGATAGGTAGTTCCAAGAAAATATCAGCTCAGTACTCTCAGTAGTTCATGGAAACCCTTTCTTAAAATTATTTAGAAACTAGCAAAAACAGAACAAAGAATGTCACGTCCAAGCACCTGGGTCATCTGCATCTTTCGAATACAATGTGCAGTTCTG
Organism: Myiotriccus ornatus; assembly: GCA_036023395.1. Classification (NCBI taxonomy): domain Eukaryota; kingdom Metazoa; phylum Chordata; class Aves; order Passeriformes; family Tyrannidae; genus Myiotriccus; species Myiotriccus ornatus. The sequence goes on along the minus strand of JAYRBT010000018.1, from coordinate 20,049,967 downwards.
GTTCTTTGTCTCCAGACTGACAAGCTGGAATTGTTAAAGGTTCAGAGAAGGTAGGAAAAGAAATCTGTAGTAATTTTGTGGATAAATTAGGAAATAAGTGAGCTGGTACTTCTCATTCTGGGGAAAAGTGTGACAGTGGGAGGAAGTTCTAATGGGGATGTGTTATAGAGGTCTGTAAGGTCACAAGTGGCATGGAAAGGGTGGGTGGTGATTGTTTGCTGGCCCTCCTGGTACCACGGTGAGGGACCTCCAGGTTGAGAAGAAACCAGATACAATGTTCTCAGAGCAGAGTGCTGGGAGATGTGTGGAACTCCCTGAGCAAAGTCACACAGGTGATGACTGACAGTTTACCTGCATTCCTGCAGTTCTGGGAAAGGACATCCAGCCCGAGAGGCTCCTAAGATGAAAACGGGGAAAGAAACAGATTAGTGAAGAGGATTATGCACGCCTGCCCTGTTCTTAATTTTCCTGAGACATCCATTTGCAGTGGGCAGATGGTGTGTGTGTCTTACTTGTAGTTGGGCTCAGGGAGTCTGTAGCATCAGCCAAGGAGCTGTGGGGTCTCCACAGCTGGATTCTAAAACCCTCATCCTAAAATCGCTATGACTTTCCAGATGGGGATATTTATCTTCAGACCAAGGTAATGACCTGTACCAGATCCTGTATGTCTTGTGCTTGCTTCCATCACTCAGAAATTGCTGATAGGTGATTGAAGGTGGCGTTTTGTAGAAGTTACTGGTGGTTAAGAAGTTCAAATCCTTACAGTTAGATTGCCTTGGTTGCATATCCAACTAGCCTGTAGGCAGTGTCTTCTACATAGTCTTTTCAGTAGCTTGCAAACCTGCTGCTGGATCTGAGATGTATTTTAAAATAATAAAAACCCATCCCTGAGGTTTGACTTAAGAAAATGCCCCATCTCCAGCAGATGGCACACCTGCATAAACACATGGGGAAGGAGTTGGCTTTGTTTCTTAGTCATCAGCACTTCCATTTTCAAGATTAATTTCATGGCATATTAAGACTTCTGGATTTGGAGCTTCTGTGTTTCGCTTTTCTTTGCTACCAGGAAATAAAAAATTGAGGTCTGGTTGTCAGAAATTAGAAATGTGCGTGTTTAAGTGACTGAAAATATTGATAAGCTGTAGTGCCTCCCCTTTAGGTTCTTTCTGGGATTATCAATGGTGTAACTTCATTGGTTGTGTCTCAAGTGAAGCACAAGAGAAACTCAGATTTGTAATTTTTTAAAAAGATTTTCAGATCTTTTGACCGATCCTGAATTTACCCTTTTCATTTCTCTTTAACGTGATTAAAAGTTCCTTTGCTTTCAGACAGAATCTTCTGTTCCATCTGCTTTCTTAGTTTCTTCCTTTGTTGCCTCTGTTGTTGCTGTGCCCTTTGAGACACGAACGGCGTTGTGGCCGCTGTGTGGCTCTCGTTCATCACAGACCTGAAGTCTCCTTTGCAGTCTTCACACAGAAACCTAAAGATCTAGCAGGTGCTTACATCTACATTTTTTAAACATAGTTTCAGATATCGTAGTTCTTGTTCTTTCCAAAATTACACAACTCTTTATGTAGATAGAGGCTCATATGTTTGTGAGCTTCTTTGAAATCCAGGGGGTAGCAGTGGCAGCTCAAGTCTGAAGTGGCTTTTTAAGGAGAGGGGAGTTGTCTGTGAGTCAACCAAAAGCCCAGCCTGTTTCTGTTGAAATGTGTTCCCTTTGCATAAGACATGTAACAAAATGGAAGAACAGTGAAGGGTTGTTTTGTCTCCTGTAAAGGAAAGCATGAGAGGGCAAGAAGTTTCACGAGGCAAGAGTTTTAGTGCAGGCTGTATCTGTTTACATGGCAAAAGGTAATACAGGAAAAAATAACAGGAAAGCAGCTTTGTAACAGAAAGGATCCTACTTCACCAGGAGCAGTAGGAGGAGGAGTCAGCAGAAAGAACAATCAGCAGTGGGTCTGCCCTGAGTATTACATTGAGAAGGTTGTAAGAGTGGTCAGAGTATTGGCTTTTTAGCCAGAACCCCACGTGCTGCTCTAGGGTTTGGTGTTTTAACTGCTGCTGTACCCGGCTGAGAGAGCAAACCCTGCCAGTGCTGGGAGCCTGCACAGCCCTCAGGAGATCTGCAAAGTTACTGAGAAAGGTCATAGCACAGAACGAAGGGGGTGCAGACTGAGAGTGCCAGATGCATCCTTTGTGTCAAAACAAATGCCAGTACTTTCTGTCTGCCCCAAAGGAAGGTTTAAGGTGTTCAGATTGGAATGGGAGTGTGCTAATGAACAGAAAACATTTTTTGACCTAGTGGGCTGTGGAATTTAAAAATGGAACAGTTCTTTTTAAAATTCCATGTAAAATGTGATCCAGTTGGTAGGTTTATTTATTTGCTTAACAGAAGCAAATGTGTTTTAGAATTAAATCATTCAGTGTGTCTTCCTTTTATATTTCCTTGCTTATGCCACATTTCTTTATCCACTCCTCTCCCCCAAACTGATTGTGTCTTCACAAACAACTAAAACCATTTATGGAATGCATTTTCTTATCTGATTTTCATTCTTAGTCATGTTGTCAATTGTTACAGAAGAAAGACAGAACCCAGAATTAGTAGTTGGCAGGTAAAAAGCCTTTTTAGATCACCTTTAAGATTAAGCCACTTTAATATTATAAGACCACTGATTTCCTGCTGCAGCTGATAGATTGTTTCAGTGGTTTTTACTAGTTTAAGGTCTGAGATTTATAAAATCTTTTGCACTGAGGAAGCACTGATCCAAGTGCTTTCTAAGCTCTGCAGTGGTACTACACTAATAGCAATAAGCAGACAGGGTTTATCCTGCTTTGACAGACACTGTGTATCCCCTTTTCAGTTCCAGAGTACTGATTCATGACTGGGATTGTGAATGGCTCTAAGTAGTTCTTCTTTAGAAATGAGTTTCAAAGGATGACTGGGAAAGCTTTCTTTTTTTAGTATCTATTAAAAATATCGTGCACATTAGGGGGTGGGAGGGATAAATCCAAATGCTGCCTCGTTTAGTGAGTATTCTGCTCTCTGAACTATTTCATGTGCCGGGAGGGACGTTCAGGGAAAAGGGCTGTGGACGTTGTCACCTGGAGCAGCCGGGTGTTGCTGCTGGCCTCTCTCCCTGTGCCTTTGCTGGTTGGTCACTGGTGGCACTTGGGTAATTTTATAAATGCTGGTGGCCCCTTGGTGGATTTGTGGTTATTAATTCGTGTTCTCTGGGAACTGACTGGAGTATTTGTCAATTGTTCAGTCTGCCTGGCAAAGGGTGTGTCAGGTGTCCATCAGAACACGTTTTCAAAAGAGAAGGAAAACATTTTCTCAGAGTTAGAGAGTTATTTACATTTATTTAGTCTCTTCTAATCCAAAAGCCGTATATGTCAGGGGTAGATCAATCTGCAGGTAGCAAAGTGTAAATGTCATCCTTTAATACAACAGGGAAACTAAGGCAATGAAAGATTGCCTTGTGCCTGAAGGGAGTTAACAGGACTGCAGGGGGAAGAAATTTAACCCCTTGGTCTTATGTTTTAGCCAGTCTCTCCTCACACAAGAAGCAATTGTTTTCACATATTTTTTTTACTTGCCTTTTTCTTTTAAGCTGTGTAAAGGGAAGCTTGGGGTAGTATGGAAATGGGAACCACTGTCATCTTGAAAACAGACTGCAGCACAAAAAAAGAGTTAGAAAATGAAGAATTATTTCCTGTAAGAATCTGCTGGAGAGAAGATGGGAATGTAGTGTGAAGTTTGTTCTTGCAGAGGGCCATAGCTAAATGTCTTTAACAATACAGTACTTTCTTACTTTCATTATGGTATATCAGTGAATTCACAGGATAAACTCACCTTGGAGGTTTTCTTGGTGTAGTGGGCTAGAGGCCAGGTAGGCCAGCTATGAGATATTATACCAAAATACTGATTGCTGCAGAAAAAAAACAGTCTCTGAAACTGGAAGTACTTGTGCAAAATTTAGTTTCCAAACAGCTCTGGAAACTATAGAAGAGCCAAAGTGTAAACAAAATAAAATTCAGTTACACTTTCAAACCAGATAAATAACAGGTTACGACTGGGCGAGCGGTGGATTTCATCTTCAGGGAAAAGCTGGAACGTTCTCCTAGGAATACAAATAAATGCATCCAGAAAATGAGATTTATAGGAATTTATCATCATTTTTCGGAGAGCTTCCTTTCAAACACTGCAGAAGGTGTGTGAAGCTGCAGATGTAGCTGGTTTTCATCTGGCAGTGTCTGGGACTGTGTCCAGCGGTGTTTCCGTGGCGTACCTGGAGCCGTCGGAGGGTGCCCCACGTGCCAGCACGGCGTGAATTGTGCTGCGGGCAGCACAGAGCAGGCAGGGGCTGTCGGTTGCTTCGAGGGGATACAGCAGAGCTGCATTTTGGGCTGGGCAGGAACTCTCACAGACATTCTCAGTTCCCTCCAGGCTGGGGCTGCCTCGGGAAGAATCGGGGCTGTGTGTCCGGCTGGCTCGTGGCCGCCCTCGCAGGGACCTCTGGGAGGAGAAACCGCTCCTTCCCTGCAGGAGCTGCCCAGCATCCCCTGCTCTGCCCACTCGCACTAATCCTTCCTTGCATTCATCACTGGACAGCCAAGAAGTCAGGGATTTAAACCTGCGAGTGCTGGAATACACTGATGTTCCTATTTCAAGGCTCTTTTTTTCTGGAGGTGAAATGTGGTCTATAAATATTAACAGATCTCTTTCCTTTAGCCTGTAAAATATATTAATATTGCTAGAAATATTTAGCCTGTGCTAAAAAGAAAAACTTTTGATATTGAATATCCCTTGGTTTTCCATTTGCAGTGCAAAAAGATCAGATACCGTATTTGTATTTGCTGAATATACTGTTTATTAAAGTTTATGTTATGGTGACGTTCCAAGACCAGTCAGTGCCTTTCTGATATTTCCTCTGCATTCTGAATTATCTGGTTTTGGGCAGTACTAAAATCTTAATTAGTGAGATGTAAATAGCTTTAGAGAAAAAGACATTAACTTCCCTTTCAGCCAGCCCCAGTCAAGCTTCAGTCATTTATCATTCCTGTATGGCATAGTAAGCATTGGAGGAGTGAAAATTGGGGGACAGAAGGAAGATTAAATAATTATCTTGAAATGACTGGATTTGGACTCAGCAGTATTTCCACATAGTCACTGGATTTGCTGATGCCATGCTCTGGTAATCCACAGTGCACACCAGCTGTGCACAAGGAGTCCAGGATGGACTAAGAGTTCTCTTTCCAAATCCGTTCATAGCAATGGTAAATTCTACATCCAAGCACAAGTCCTCTTGCATAGATTTCTACTCCTTTGAAACAGTCCTAAAATTATTCTTATTTCCCTGACATGGCCAAGAAGTCAGTATAGAGGATATTAAAATAATTTCTCTGTGGGAGGAGGGCGTTTTTATTTCCCTTCTCTGCCCCATGTGATCACACAGCATCCGTTAACTGTTTTTGGCAGAAGATTCACCATACAGTAGTTTATGATGATGTGAGAGGTAACTCTGATGTGGTGGAACTGAAAATTTACTCTTAAGTTTCTTGCTCTGTCATGCTGAGCACACTCTTAGAAAGTTTGAATTTTGGAAAAGTATCCAGAAAGACTTTGAGAAGAAACAGAAAACTGGAAGTTTTTCCTTGGGAGTTAAAGTGTTGTACAGCTTTGATTTTAAACCAGGGACAGAAACTCAACGTGGTGTTTAACTTGCAGAGCATCTTAATAGACTGAAGAGAAAGAAACTTCTGTTCCTCTGTCAGCAGAAGTCTTGGTGTAATATGATTATGTTCTCTGTGAGTCCCTGTGAGGAGCGTTTTGATAAACCTTACGTCCTGATGTAGATTAGGGAGGTGCCTTTCTTCAGCCCCTGTGGTTAATCCTGGTGGAATTCCATTCCTCTGATGTTAAATGAAGCAAATGGAAACCTGTCTTGCTGTCTTTTGTCAGGTGAAGTTACAATATAGTGTGGTGGGTTTTTTCAGTGCCTTTACTCTTTAATATGCAATTTGAGTAGATATTTCAAAGAAATAATAAGACTTTTTTGCCTGATGTGCTAGGATATTGCCAAGGCAGTAGTCATTCTAAATACCATTCTGTGAGAATACCTGCATTACTCTGCTTCTGGAGCATCTCTCTGGACTGCAGCAGTTCCACTTCTCACCGATGCTGTGGTCTTTTGATTTACTGTCCAAGTCCTGCAGTTATTTGGGTTTTGGCTTTTAATTTTGTTTCCCGTTTTAGCTCGTGGCTTACTGTGATAGACAGAGGTTTCCTCCAGACTCATTTTCCACAGAGGAAATAGCAGTGCAAAAAAACCTCATCAGGATGTAATCTCCTCTTATTTTTCTTGTCATAGAAAAATCCTGGTTGAATATTAGTGGATTCAGCTGACCAGATGATAAGAAGTCCAAGACTCAGAATTCTGCAAATCATTTTTATTTTTACTTTAAGAACATACATGTATCTTCAGCGTCTCGAAAGCCATTAACAAAGCTCTTAATTTTTTCAAAGAGAAGGAACAAGAGCTTCCTGTTTCCTCTTGATTAAGTGGAAACTCTCTGTTCTTCCCCAAATGATTATTCTGATATTGGTGATATTTTTTTGGATACGTGTGACTACTGTGGTACATCCTCCAGCCTTTCCATCTCCAGCCTTCCTGTCTCACCTCTAGGAGACCAGTTAATGTAATATTGTCTTTGCCATTACTCTGTGGCCACTTTGTGCAAGCCTTCTGGCCCTTTTACACTGATACCTCCATTTTAGGATAAGCATTGTTACCGGGAGGGAATTGTGCCTTGGAGCTGCATATTTCTCCTTGCCTCTCAGGAGATCGAAGGGGAATAGCCCAGAGGTAGAGCTATAAAATGGAAGTGAAACCTAACCCATGTGTGTCTGCACCTCTCCCACCTCTGCATTTTGGCTTCGTTACTGACCCTCGTTAGTGAAATGCCCTTTCTGAGGTAGGCTGCAAAGCCACTGCTTTTCATTTACTCACAAAACCCTGAGGAACCATTTCTTTTATGATGCCTCTCAGAAATTAGCCCAGTGATGTTTGCTGTTGCTGTTTAAGTCTGCTGTTCTGTTTCCCTTACTCATCTCAAGAGTGAATCGCTCAGCTGAGTGAGCCAAAATGATTGAATGGTGGGAGCAAAGCAGGATGAAACCATTTAAAAATGAGCATGGCAAAAACTAGCAGGATAACCTGTGGAAGGAGAACAGAGAAACAACAACAGAAACAAGTGTAGCTAATAAAGAAGCACCTTGGTGGCTGTACTGTTCACACTGTTCCTTGCTGTTTCCCTGAAAAGGTAGATGGTGAAGTGTCACAGACATTCCAAGCTGACTGTGTCCCCTGAGACGTTTTATGTGCTGTTCAGAATAGACAATTATAATATTTTCCCGTAGATTGTCGTGATTCCTTTATCATTAGCAGAGGTTCATTCCCAAGGTGAAAGTTAAGGTGAGTCTTTGCTTAACCCGCTCTTTGTTTCCTGTTGAAGGTTACAGCGATTGGCAAAAGACCTCGTAAAGCACCTCCAAATGCAGGAGAGCTGCTCCCTGGGGAACAGCAAAGTGCCTGGTCTGGACAGGACTTTGGGAGAGATCTCTCGTATTCTGGAAAAAGAGGTATTGTGATTTTTACTTGTATGATTCAGGATTATCCTGTAAGATGTGTTGCCCTCGAATCTCACCGGTTTGGATTTGGGGCTGTTTTCAACGTGTGGATGAATGAATGACCTCTGTGTAAGGAGCAGTTTCTGCTGTCACATTTTTCACTTTTCCCCCACCCCCCACTGTATCTTTGCTAGGATTTTTTTTTAACCTGGATCATTTTAGCCATCTAGTTTATAGTGCTTATCCACAAACAGCTTTTAAATAAAGGGCCAAAACAATTAGCAGAGAACAGAGGGAAGAGTTGGAGGCAGCTTTGCTGGAGCACAAATCTGTTGAGTTTTCCCAGGTACAACAAAGCCAGTAGGTCTTTGCTGAAGGATGAGGGTATAATATGCTTATATATGGGGTATTTCTATGTCTTTAATTTTGTTGAAGTCTGTGATTGTAGAGCATATTTTGGTTTATGGAAAATGTTGGATTTTTTTTTTTAATTTTATTAATAGTGCAACATTTGCATCTTCTTTACTGTTTCATCATGGTCAGTCTGCTGCCACAGTGCTTTGTGTCTTGTTATATATTTTTTTGCTCCATTAGGACCATGGAGTGTTTGAGCTTTTAGCTGGAACATCATGTTCTGTTCTCTCTTTGACCATTAGAAAGTACTTCCCTTCCTTATCTGTAATCAAGAAATAATGAGAATTAGTTCTGAGAGAAGCTAAATGACTGAAATCTGAGGAAGGGGCAGCATCATTATGGTTCAGGGTCGATGTCTGTGAGAATGAGAGCTCTGCTTGATGCTTTTCCCAACTTAATGTGGAGCACAGTTGCTGGTGGCACGTGCTTTGAGCTGCTGAAGGCTGCCTGGGCTGCACGGGGTCCTTACGTGTGTCCTCTTGGGCCATCAAGTTCAGTAGTTTTTTTGAAAGGAGTTCGGTGCCATTTTCAAATTTTGCACTGTTTGCATTAATTATTGAAAAGTTAATTTTTTATGGATTTCAGAATGCAGAAATCACGTTGTTGCATGACTGCTCTAAAAAGATGCATCTGTTTCGAAAGTTATCTAAATAATTCTTGGAAACTCTTTGGAAAGTGGAGTTGTGTCCAACTTCTTACCAGTAGTTTGCTGAGATTTTGTAACATGGTGTGAATTGCAGCTGAGTGTTAGTCATTAATTGTTCACAATATTTTGCTGGTTGTTGAGTCTGCAGTGGGGAATTAAAAGCTAAATTTGATATTATTAATAGGCATGCATTATTTTGGTGTTGATTTGGGGTTTCACCCTCAAAACATTACTCAGCCACCAGAGAGGTATTTTTATATCTGAATGTCCTAATCAATAAGGTCAAAAAAGATTGATTTCAGGAGCTGTGCTGTGTTTACAGCACAGATCAGACACGGTCATTTGTAGAAGTGGGTAGTAATTCTCTTGTTAACTTGGGAGTCCAGAAATCAGCAGACACATCTTACATGTCAGTGGGCAGTGAAAAGAGTTCTGATGGTGTCAGTCAGGGACTGAGAGGAGGAGACTGACACTGTTAATTGAATTTCCCTGGAGAGCATAAAAATATACCTTAATGTGGGGGGAGGAATGAGGGAGTGGGAACCACACAAGCTGTCAGTGTGTGTGAGCTGATAACATTGATTTACCCTTGCTAATGGCCTGGGTTGAATAAAGAATTGCCCTGAGGGAGGGCAGGGTTCACTACAATAGATCCTTGCCACTTACTAGAAATTCTTTGGGCTCAGAAGACGTGCAAAAGTATTACAAAATAAAATTGATCCACAAAACCCTCTTTTCATTCATACTTTGAAACATTGGATTTTTCTTTTGTTAATAGTTTACACTGCCTGAAAAATTTATTTATACAAGGCTCACCAGGGAAATAAAGATTTGTTTTACAAACCATGAAATAAATTGCTGAGCTGTAGTTGATAACAGTAAATAAGAGAAATAAATGCCATTAAATTTCTCAACAGAAGAAAGGGTTATTCAGCTCACTAGAATAAACTCCATGACTGTGCTGAAACAGCATTAGAGGGTTGGGTGTATTATTTATGCAAAGGTGAATCCCAAAAAAAGCCACACACAGAAGACTGGCAGCCCTGTCGTGCTGGGTTTTGCCTTCAGGTACAATCCAGTCACTCAGACAGTTTCTGTCCGGGCTCAGCCTTCATCTGTTGTGTTCCACAGCACAGAGTGAGGCTTTTTCTCACCTCTGAACTTGTTTCATGGTGTGAGAACCTTCTAGGATGCCACATGCCTGCATGGTTGCTGTGCTCACACTTGCTCTTGTGTTGCCTTCCTGCTCTGCTGGGCACAAGTTCTGCACTTGGGGCCGAGTGATTTCACCAAAACAGCAAAAAGAGTTGGTTTAGTGCAAACTGAAAGGTTTTTATGTCAGTGTATCCTCTAGATATTAAAACATAAGAAATATCTCTCTTGGGCAAAGATGCATCTTAACCCCTGCCTGTTTCGGAGTCCTGGCTGTTCACTGCAGCCACCTTACCTGCTTCTCCTTAACACGGAATTCTGAGGCTGCTGCCGGCTCCCCATGGAGCACAGCTTCCATTTGGAATCCAGAGCATGACTGGAGTGCCAGCAAATGAAGGAGATGTTGCTTTGCTTTGCTTCAAGTGGTTGTTAGATCTCCAGACACTCCTTGATGTGCCCGTGTTGGCTTCCTTGGATGAAGCTCTGCAACCACTGAGAAGGTTTGCACCCTCTGCTGGAAAAGTGTTTGCAAAGTGTAAGTATGAGCAGGTTGAAGTGCAGGTTCTGAGGATCTAACTTGGAGCATGGCCATTAATTACATGAAACCTGTGATTCACGTGTCTTTATAGCACCTCTCATGTCTATTTAATTTAAAGTCATAAACCACCATGTGGTTCCAGTTGTAAATAGACTCCCACCCCTCAGGTCACGTGTCCTTGCTCCTGTTGGTAGGAGGCACCGATCCCCATGGTGTTGGATGCACCTGGTGTGCTGTCCCCAAGGTGTATCTGCTGCTTCGGGTGTGCCCTAGACCGTGGGAAGGCAGTCCTTGGGTTTTGTGCATCCCATCCTTACTGGCAGAAATCCTGGAAGGAAGTTGTGTTCACTTTCCCCTCTGCTTTGTTTAAAAGTACATTAAGAAAACAAACACGCAGAGCCACAACAGCAGAGTGAGTGCAAATGTTCCCAGCAAGCCCTGGCCTGAGGTTGGCAGATTGTCATATGGGACTCTTCAAGCTCTTAGTAAGATCTGATAACGCTCATTTTTAGATCGCCCGTGAATCAACCCTTGATGCTCAAAGTAAAACTCACGTCGCCTTTTACAGAAGGCAAAGCTGATGTTTGAAACAGCAGAGCTAGAACTGTTTTTCTGCCACAGCTCTTTTTGTATTTTGCATGTTCATTCTGTGATGGACTAATCTTACACATCCATCACCAAGGGCAAGTGTGTTTCACCGAATTGGCTGCTCGAGTTTGACTTGAACATCACACAGAGATGTCCTGTAATAGGGAACTCTTTCAGAAACCAGGATATTGAAAGCTGTATATCCTGTTAGTGTGGCTGCAGGTACAGCTTTAACTTGCTTATGCTTGTCATTTATTTCCCTCTGTAAAGAGGTGAGATTTACTGATTAAAAACCCGCTGATTAAAAAGTGTACTGCTTAAAAAGTGTCTACTATATAGACATCAGACATTAGGCTGCCTGAAGTACATACATTTCCAAGGCTGTGACCCTGACCTGGGTCAGAGGTTGCTGCCTCTCAGATGGTCATCCTTAGACTTGCTGACAGAACATCACCTCCCTAAAAGTTCTTCCTGAAATTTGTGATTAGACCTTTGGGTTTGGCTCCATGTTTTAAAAGTCCTACTTGTAAATGTTAGAAGTATGTCGTGTGTGTTTGGATGGTCCTGCAGGGTTGGCAGGCACTGAGGAACGTGGCAGGATCTGCTGTGAGTAAGGGTGGTGGCAGCAGCTGGGGCTGTGGCCTTTTCACCTGGCTCAGCTGCAGCTAAAACACTGCAGTTAAATCACTCCAGTGAAATTTGTACAATACTTGTGACATCTAGGCAAGCCCATAAGCTGCCTCTCATCCATCTGACTGGGAATATGACAGAGATCCAGTACGATTGTGAGGGAACCTCGTGATTTTTGGAATCCATTTGCAACAGCTGATCTGCTTAACTGGAATTATTTGTGTGTGATCCTTCTTACTGATCACTAGTTTGAAAAAGATCTTCACCACAACACAAGTTATAAGGTTCTTTTAACTAAGTGATTTGACTGAAGATCTTCCAGCTCTGCTCCCAAAGAGAGGGCTGCAGGGGCAGGATAGAGGTTTGATCCGTGTCCCATCCCAAACATGCACTGAAGCTCCCATGTCCTCACAAGGCACGAAGTCCTAACAAACAAGATTTCACTGGTTCTGTTGATAAAACTTACTCTGGTTTCATATGGGTTTGAGGGATGGCTGTGTTCCTGATCTCCTTCAGGCTCTCTAGGTGCTGTAAACATCTCAGGAAGTAATAGTGAGTGCAAAACAAGTTGTTAAAGTGTGGTGGTAAAATGGGACCAGAAACAAAATGAGGAGGCTTTTAATAGATTGGGCCCCAGTGCTTATAGTTACTTGCCAGCTCTCTTCATGAAAATCTTGAAGTAGCTGCTTTTCAGTAGGCAAAGTTTCAATACATTTATTTACATTACTAATTCAGAATAGTGTTCTTACTGGAAACAGATTTCAGGGGGGAAATGCGCTTCCTTAGAAAAGGAATAATTTTGTAACTGAAAAATGTGTGAATATGAGCTAGTAATTGACTGCTGTGGTTTAATCCTTTTTTAAAAAAAGAATCTCAATGCTTACGACCTCTGAAACGTGCTCTCTCAGTGACCATTAATGTTTTTGGTTTTTTTTTTTCTGTCAGGCAATGTTTTGGGGTTTGGGATTTTTAGAGAGATTTTTCAGCCTCCTGCTTCAGCAGGGGTGATGTCAGTTATTTACATTTCAGTAAAATGTTTGTCGTAGCTTTCAAATACACGGGGACTGCAGCCAGACAGTGTTTATCCCATTGTAAAGACTGTCAGCAATGGCTGGCTCTAACAGCACACTCAGGCCCCCTATTTATGTTTGATTCTCTAAACTGTTGGGCCCGTTGGGTACAGTGACCACAGCCAGGGGGAGGAGGGGCTCCCCCCCCCAATAATACAAACTCTTCATCATCAGAAACTGAAACAATAAAATGAAAAACTAGTGAAGAATTAGTGTATGGAAATGGAAAACTTGTAAGCTTTTGTATTGCTCATGGTGAAGTTTCTTCAAGTATCTCTACAGGGATTTAAAATTGCCCTGTGTGTGTACATGTGGGAGTTTGTGTATATAAATATATATATGACATGTATACACAGACAAAATAGATTTTAGAAGCAAATACTCTACATTATAAAGACTCAGTATTGCTACTTAAGAATAGAGTGGGAATTGTGATTCCCAAACTCTTACACATTTAATTGTGGAGCTGCAGGTGACCCAGGTAGCTGTGTGTTCCTCATGTGTAGCCATCAAAGAGAGACTGGAAACACACTGAATATAACAGCTGGATTTCATTTTTCAATAGAATAAAATTCAGGGCCAGCTGAAAGGCAATGATGTGCCTTTAAGCTTTTCTTAACCTGCTGTTAATTATACTTGGACTGGAAGTAGCCTTGTTGCTGCACATAATCGTGTTGTTTTGAATTAGTATTAGACAGGACGCTGTAATTTGGTATCAAACTTTTGAAGGAAACTTGAGTTCATAAGCTAAACGAGAGTGACATAAATAGGAAGTGTATTTTATACTCATTATGTGTCTGGAAAAATCAGACTATCTTTCTAGCACACGGGCCTTATAGCTTGAGGTTTGTGGGGTTTATTTCTTAAATGAAGAAAACTGTCAAGTGTGAATTAGAAGCAGCAAATTGTAAACCTAAATTTTGGCTAAAAAGAATTGATCCAAGTTGAACTTGGTTCTGTTAATCAGCTGGACTCCATAGGGGCAAGGATGATCAGTGCCTGAAGAAAACAGGAGTGTTAGCAGGTGGAGCAATGATTCAGTAACCTTTTCAGTACTGATGATATTTTTTTCCCATGCTAAATTATTTTGGTTGACTGTACGAAAAGGAGGAGATGGGGAGAAGGCAAGAATAAAGGAGTTTGGGAGCTGTGAACAGAACAGGTTGCTCACTTCAGTAGCAGAGCGTTTCTGTGGGCAAGCTGCAGTCACTAATGAGGTTTGTGTTAAGGATATTTACACCTCTGGAAGAAACCCAGCTTGAAGCCTGGTACACGGATTCATGGAGGGCTGGACAAATCACTGGAGGTGGCAGCGTATCTGTCACCATGTCACCTAAGTCCAAAAAAGCATCATCGTGCATTGTGTATGAAGAAGGGTGAAAATTACTGTTGCAGTGAATTTACCCGAGTCATGGACTAGTGGCTTTACCCACACGGTCTGTATTTTGTGATTTTATGTATGTACCTGCATTCACACACAGGCACGTTATCTGCACATTGTTTAACTTACCAGTTATTCTGTACAGCCCCACGATGGATTCATTTCTCAGTCTGACTGAAGCTTTAAGAAGTTATTTAACATTTACCTTTAAGTAATGTAATATTTAATTATGGTAACGACAAGCTTGGTCGAGATTCCAGACTTTTATAGGCAGGTTTGTGATTGTGGTTGAATTCCTTGGCAGGATGATTTCTGGACTCAGCCCCTTCTGTTTGCTTGTTTACTGAGCATGCGATGTGTCTCCACTAGAGGACACCACTGGCAGAAACAACAGCGGATCCTTTGAATCCTTACAAGTAATAAATCTATTTAGAAGTAGAATTTCTTTTTGACATCAGGTTCAGATGTCACTGTGCTTAGAAATCACACAGCTCTTTCTCCTCTGAAGCTGCTTACGGCAGCCTGTCTGCCGCTGTTGGGTGCAGGAGAGTTCCTGCCTGGATAATCACTGTATGTCCTGGCAAGACATGAACTTCCCATCAGTTCTATAGGAAAAATAGAAGTACACACGTGCACAGTGTTCACTTGCAAAGGCAGTAGCCACATGCCCACAGTTCAGCAGCACCCTAAGAGCCCTGTGGGTCGTGCTCTCTGCGTCCTGCGTGGGTTCGTGGTGCAGGCCGGGTGTCCCGTCCCGGGCTGGAGCAGCTCAGCTTGGCTGCAGTGCAGCACTGGCAGGGCACCAGCAGCAGGGCTGAGCTCTGGCACAGCTGCCCAGGCAAGTTCGTGACTGGGGATGGAACAAGCTGGAAAGGCCTCCAAGCCCCCACCAGCCCTGTGTCCTTTCCACCTCCACACGTGCACACCGCGGTGGCACCTGCGGGACTGTCGTGTGTAACCACTGCCTTTCCATGCTGCGTCTTTGGCTCCGAGCCACGTGCAGATTTTGATGCACAGTGCACTGGTTTGCCCCACAAGGCCTTCTTTTATATCAGGCAGTGGGCATTTCGTGGCCAAAATTTTTAAAAAGCAAAATAAACACTCCCACACTGCCTTAACTGTGCTTTCATCATTATGGGTTTTGTTCTCTGTGAAAGTAATTGCTACTCTTATTTGTTATAATGAGACGTTAAAACTCTTAAGGTTCGTTTTAGCTAAACATATGATGTATTTCTGTTCAAAGAATGGCTTAATTTTTAATCCATCCATTAATTTTTCAACTTGGGATAGTCCTGCAGTAGCCAGTTCCAAAGCTATAGTGATGTCACACGAAGGGAAGTCATTAATCAAATGTAAAGCTGAACTATAACTGTTTAAAAACGATTTAAAGCCAAAATCCAAACTTTATGAAGGGTGTTGAATTACAAAACTTGAAAATGAGGTTTAAAACTTAAAGGTTTTTAAAACCTTAAAAAACTAACCAGTAAGTTTTTTTAAAGCTAAAAAATAAGTTTTACCAGCTAAAACTAGAATTCAGGCCCTTGGAACTCTGTATATTGCCACCAAAAATCTAATAATTTTGCTCACACAGAAGGTAACAGGGAATTCTGTATTTATGCTTCCTCTGTTGCAAATGTTAATCAAGCTGTTCATAAGAAAGTACAAAACCTGAGGCAGAGCATGAACTCCAGAGCTGATAACGCAGATAGAGCTGATGGAGAAGCTGAGATGTAGGTAAACCTCCTCAGAAGTAATTTGCTTCTTTAAACCCCTTACCTGAGAGGTTAGAGAATTTTAATGTACAGATGATCAGCACTGAGTGCGAGTGGTGGACAATGCCTCCAAAACATGACTTGAAGGTTCAGCAGTGTTCAAAGCCTGGAGTATCCATGTTGTCCTGCATCTGCCAGCTTATCTGCAGAGAGCCCAAGCTGCTGCAAGTAGTAGGACCATCACCCCCTCTGTCAACTGCGGCAGCAGATTTGACAGTCACAGCGCGGTGGCTGCGAGTTCAGAGAGCAGGCTGTGGGCAAACGCAGCAGGAGCTCCTCAGACAGCATTTCCCACCCAAGCAGCCTTTTCCTGTCACTGCCAGGAAGAAGTCAATAGGTCAGGTGTGTGCTGTGTGGTGCAGGTTGGACCAGGCAGCTTGATACCATCAGTTTGTTTGCCCAGAGTTTCTGTAATCTGTGGATTAACCTTTTTCTCAAGATGAACATATAAATAGGAACTTGTTACTAGAGGTCAGCCACAGAATATTTTTTAACTTGTTTGCTGGAGATGGTATTAAAAGGCAAGTTCAGTTCACAGATAAGCTCTGCAATGTTCTTACTCCAAGATTATTTGGAGGTTAATTTCTGTGCACAGTGGGTGTAGTTAAAAACTCCTGTGGGATGTAATTAAGTGCTGTCAGCTTCCAGTGTTGCACTAATTGTGGCTTTTTGCTGTCAGATCAGGCTTCTGCATCAGTTTAGAACTAATACATCATATCAGAGTGGATATAATGGATACATATGCATTCCAAGGTATGCAAAGTTTCTTCGCTACAGGACAAGAGATATGTTTTAGTGCCAATAAAGTCCAGACACTGATTTCTCAGTGATGAATAAATGCCCTACACAGGCACGTTTCTGCTAATAGCAGATACTGGCTTAGAGATCATGATAAAGCAATGATTATTATAGCTTTTAAGGAAATTAAGGTTTTATTTAGTTTGGTCTGATGATACATCTATACCCATATTTTCTTGGAAGTATTTTTAAAATTCAACAGTGATTTGAGACCGTCACTTCCGACTTGAGAGCGTGTCACCCCGAGGTCTGCTCTGCTGTTTGCAGTACCTCACAAACCCACAGTGTTTATGTGCCCCACAGCCCTTTGGGGCTGTCCAGATGGGGCTGTGGGCAAATAGTCCAAGAGGTTACAAGAGAGCCCCCAGGGCAGTCAGGGTGAAAGCTGTGTTTAGAATCCGAGTGCTCCTGAGCGCAGGGCGGGTCTCTGAGCAGCCACCGCTCCCTCTCCGTGTGTCCTTTCCCACGTGAGTTTAACATCCTCAGGCTCGTTTGGATCGCGCTGGTTTTCGTAGCTCAGGTTCAGCTGAAATCAGTGCTGCTTTCTCGGGGCTGACAGCTCTTAGTGGTGACCTGTCAGCCACAGGATTTTCAGATTCAGTGTTGCAGGAGATACCTGACTTTCCTAACTCACTGTGCAATTTCTTGTCCAGTAAAACACTGAGAGACAGCAGGACAAGATCACATAACTGCGCTTTTTATTTACCTGTTTGGGAACTTCTATTTATGAGATTAATCAGAAAAAAACTCAAATTGGCCTCAGCTAATGGAGCCATCTATGGAGATCCAGGAGCAGTTGTTCCTGGTATTAGACTAAACCTCTGTCCTTACTTCCCTCCTTTAATTGATGCACTTACTAGATGCCCTGTTATTTATAAATAGACTAAACATTTATTTTTAATAAAAGCACATGCTGCAGTGCTCAGTGCTGTCTTTCAGAATACATATAAAGACAATTCTTTCTTTTCCAGACAACAGTGTTTGTTTCCTGTTTTGCTGCTTAGCTGGAATGAAAGCAGCTGAACAGGTAGCATGGAATTCACTCATTTACCTTTACCTATCTTTCCTTTATGCCTCTTTCCCTGATGCTTGAGGTTTCACAACCAGGATTGTGAGGGTCCTGTCCCTGTCAACAGAAGTGTAATGGAGTGCCTCTGTGACTTTACCACTGAACTGAAAAGCCACTGCAAGAACTTGGAAGGAAATGGGGTAAAGAGGGTTCATCCTGTTCAGTGAGGTCATGCAGTGAGTCAGTAAGGAGTCTATCCAATTTGGTTTAACCTCACAACGTGGGCAGATGTTTGGAAGCAGAAAAATGAATTGAGTATATGATGGCATAGACAGAAATTAGATTTATGCCCACGGGATGTTCAGTGTTTTCAGGATAGGCTTAAAGAGTCAATAGTATTGGTGTTGTCCCTAGGCCTGAACCAGTTTTAAGTCACTTGCCAATAGCAGACTTTCAGAGAATATAGTGATAAATGCCTCTCCTTCTTTTATTTTTGATTTAGTTAAAAAATAAGCCAAGCCTCCTCTTTCTATTGTGTTTGAGTGATGCATCAGCCACTCGCTTTTTCACCCTCTTTTTTTTGTAGGTCTTAGATATTTGTCTTCCTTTGCACTAAATATGCTCTGTGAAGCTGCAGTTACCATACCTCAGCTACTGAGGTGAAAAGCCAGTATTATCCAGGTGGATTATGTGGTGGAGGCTGAGCTGTACTCAGGAGTGTGCAAATACTGAGTATTATGCAGGGAGTGAAACCCCTTGTGCAGGATCAGGCCCCTTCACCTGCCTGCTGTCAGCTGCCTGGTAACCACCCTCTTCTGGATGATGGAGATCAGTCAGTATGGAGAGTGAACACACAAGCCAGGGGAGCTGCCTTAGCTTTAAAGGCTCCAAAATCAGCTTTCAGGCTTCAGAATTTGCACTTTGCTTTGCGGGGTGGAGCGTTTCTCAAGCCCTCCTTTCTGGGGCTTTAACCCATTAGCAACTCAGGAGGAAGGAGGTGTTACGAGTACATGGTCAATATATCCTCAGTGTGAATGAATATCTCCCCCCAATGGTGTGCAAATGCTACTGAGCCAGTTCTGGTTCATGTTTTAATCCTAAACGAGCTCACCACTGATGTTTAGTGGTTGAAATTCTATTATAGGTGAATTCACCCGTGTTTGAAAACCAGTTTGAGATTTCCAACACTAATTTCACTAGAGACAAGTATTAAAGGGAACAAAATTGTCTATTCTAATAGCAAATATTATTTTGGTATACCCTGCTGTATAAAGTTTTGTGTCTGGAGGACTACTCAAAGGATGTAGATTTTCTGCAGTCACAAACATACCCGTGGGTTTGTGCATGTAGATACACTTGTGTATTTATTTAAAGGGGGAGGAAAGAAGAAAAAAAAAAGGAGTAGCCAGCCCAGGATTCAGTTGTCTGGTTTGTTTTTCTAAGGCAGCTTTGAACTGCATTTCTTAGCCCCTGGCATTTTAGATAGAATCTTCAAACACCAGATAAAAGGCAAGAAAAAAATTCTTAAGGTGGATTTCAACTATATTTTACTAATTAGTTATTATTTCTTCCTTCAGTGAACAGTTTAACAAGTGTAGAACAGAGTTGCACAGGTTTAGTGTGTTGTTTCAGGAATACAAGTCAGACTGTTTCAAAGTATTTGGGTTTCAATCAGAAATATTTCCTTCTGAACAGCTTTAGTTCCCCAGGTCTGTTCAGACAGGCTTTCCAAATCAGCTTCTGATTTGGACATTCTGCAGGACTAGCAGAAAGCATTCTTTGGGTTGATGAAGGAAAAACAATCTTCCTAAATTTCCTTTTCAATCTACATGAAAATATTTATTTTGGAGGTTTGTCTTCGAGGGAGGGTTTACACCAGAGTATTTCAGTTAGTTCAAAAATACTTCAAATAGTCAAAATGCGAGGTGATAAAGTCACATAGAGCAGAGATGGAAAAGCTGACATTAAATCATTTCAGCTGTTAAAGCTCAGCATTATTTCTGATTCTGCTCTACTTATTAACTAATAATAATACTTTAACAGGAGAAACGTATGGAAGTGAGTACTTTGGTCCAGGACATTGGATTTCACCCAATAACTCTTGCACCAAATTAATAAATTATGATTTAACGCGGATCATATTTTTCTAGTAGATAATCAGGTTTGATTTAAAAACTTGAAATGATTGAGAGTCGACCATATCCTAAGTATATTATGCTCATCATTAATTACTCTTGGCATTAAAAAAAATCATTTTATTCTTACCTGAACTCCTCCAGTTTCAGCGTCCAAATATGAGCTGCTCCTGTGCATTGTCAGACATCTTCTTCCCGTTCTGGTTCTTCTACACTGCCCCATCATATTTTTACTTTCCCCAGCATAAACTAAATTGTGCTTGTGTCGTGCCTGCTGGTGAGATGGGTGTCTCTGACCTCGTGCCTTCTGTTTTCCAAGCCTTGCAGTTTGCCACTGCCCTGTGCAGGGGGGAGCAGCGGAGCCGGACAGGGGTTTTGGTCTCCCTGCTGTCCTGCAGGACTGTACATGCAGTCCAGAAGCTGTTGTAAATTGGTGATGGCTTTATTTCACTCTGTGTTAGTTTGCCTTACCCACTGACTTGTATAAATACATCAGAGATTTTCCCCCAGTGTGGTTTTAGTTCAGCACACAGGTCATGTTACGTGACTGCTTTGATGAGTGCAACAAAACCCAGCCAAGGACCAGCACAGGCCAGTTGGCTTTTTCCTGGGGCTCTTTGTTGACCATGTTGAGGAGGATGAGCCATATGTGTAAATCACTCTTTGGGAGCTGTGTGTATTTTCCTGTACCAAATGTCAGATAATGAGATGAAAACATTATATTGAACTTTCTATTTAGTCTGCTCATTTTCGAATTTGCCAAACGTACTTGTGTCCCGGGGTAAGTGGTGCTTCTGAGGGTGCCACAGATGCCAAGTCCTGATAAAATCTACCCTATCTTGTTAATGAACACACAAACAGTTGTTCCCCATCTGCTGCCTCTGTCTGAAAGGTTAGGAAGCCCTTCCTTCTTGATCACAAAGGACATAATTATTGTCTGCAGAGGAGTCAAGTACAAAGACAGTCCATCCAGTCTGACCGCTGCTACACTGCAGGCCACCAAAGATTAACAGCTGCTTCTCCTTTGATTAGGTTAGGTAATAACAGTTACTTTAGTTAATAATTGGATGGATTCCCAGGCCATGTAAT
Organism: Myiotriccus ornatus; assembly: GCA_036023395.1. NCBI lineage: Eukaryota > Metazoa > Chordata > Aves > Passeriformes > Tyrannidae > Myiotriccus > Myiotriccus ornatus. The sequence continues at coordinate 20,029,112 of JAYRBT010000018.1, read as the reverse complement.
TCAGGTTTAGGCTGTCATTTTTTGCTGGCATGTAGCTGAGCTGTATTATTGGAACAGAGCCTGTAATCCTATTAGTCAGTTGTCACTCAAGCCATAGGATAGAAGGGGAATTCAGATCCATTAAGGTGTTGTAACAGGTAGGTAAATAAGTCAACCACACTTGCCCAGTGTGCAGGGAACTGTCTTGATTGTCACATATATTTTTTTAAAGGATTAATTTGAAGTTTCTAAATACATTTAATTCACGGTTGATCCATAAAACGATTACATGGTTTGTCTAATTTATTGTTATTTCTGTTTACTGTGCAACACATGCACACTTCCCACTCAGTTCCTTGATTCATGCCCTGTTATGCTGAAGTTGGAGGCTGTGTGCTTCAAATGACAAGTTCAGAATGGTGCAGAGACCAAGAACACACAGTTACTGTCCCATCAGCTGTGTTAGCCTTCCTCCTGTGCAGACAGCACCCCTGCCCTGCACCACGCTGGGCTTCGGAGGGAGAAGGAAAACAAGACTCTTTCCAGGGATTGGTTTTGAGTGCTGGGTCTGCTCTTCTGAGGTGAATCTCTGGTTCTGTTGTTCTCATGTTTAAGACACATCTAGGTGGCATCCCCAAGGTTTCTGTGCCTCCTCCTCTCTGTTAAAAAATGCATAAATGACAGTAATAATCATTTTTGCCTACATGTTCATTTGTCTCTCCTCTCCTGTGTCACCAGGTAACGTCAGAGCCTTGAAATCCTTCTGTATTTACAAGTCAAATTGTTTAAAAATGTTACTTGAAGTAGTTGAGAACTTCTGAAAATATATATGAGCAAGTCACATTTTTACACAGTGTTTAAAAGCAACGTGTAAGAACACGTTTATATATTTTCTGTTACTGAAAGAACATGAATCCCATCATATCAGTTGCCTTTGCTGAATAACCCTCCCAGTCTAAATGTGCAACCGCTCAAAGAACAGTTTCTGTAGTGAAATTATGAAATGGGTTTCATAAACAGGAGAGCTCAGTCAGTTGGGGGACTGTGGTAGAAGTCTGGAGGATTCTGTCAAGCAACAAACCCCTGCAATGCTGGTTTAAGCTCTTCTGAAATAGTAATTTAATATTTATTCCCTGTAGGATCTATCATCCTTCATACTCACATGATGCCTGATCTACTCAGAGCTTTGGTGCCACCAGGGTAAAAGTTGCAGTTACCTGAAAGGGTCTTTCTTTCTGACACAGGTTCAAATGGGGACCAGTTTAAGTAAGAATGTTGTGTGAGCAAGGACTGTGAACAACTGAGATGCTTCAGTCCCCTTCTTTTGCATTTCTGTTATGCTTTAATATGTACCGTCCAATGTGAAACTTCAGCACTACAGGACATTAAGTGAGTTTGTAGCGTATTTTCAAGGCTGTTGGTTAATTTTGGAAAGCAAGACATTGGATAAGATGGCTTGCTCCCATATGTTTATGGTCCAAGCAAGATTTCTTCAGTTATAAAAAAATACTTAAAATCTGACAATTGCCTCAAGTAGAAATTAATTCAGACATATTTTGTGTGGTTTGGCTGCTTCAGAGACAGAATGACAGTGTGTTTCATCGCTGGGCAGATTGAATGCTGGGTGTTCTTTATACATGGCTCACCAGGATGGGGTCCTGTGTCTTGGACAGCTGAGGGACAATTCTTTTTTTCCCCTCTTTCCTCTGGTGCCATGGTCCTCAGTGTTCACTCTGAAAAGATCAGCAGTGCAATACTCAAGTGACTCTTGTGCTCCTGTGTGGACAGGGCACGTTTTCCCTTCAGTTCCCATGACCTCCACTGGCCCAGGGAGCTGTGCCCGACCCTGGAATTCTGAAAGCAGGACACTTGCAAGGTGACCGAGGTCAGTCACAAGCACCCCAATCCCAGGCAGCTACTTTGGGATCTACACTGTCTTCCAATAAATGGGTCAAAAGCCCTTGGAGTTCTCCATCTTAAAAGAATCACTGGGTGTGATTGAATATCATGCCAGAAGTTACGTATCCCTGATCTCCACGTGGCAGTTTTATAGACCTGTAAGCACAGGGAACAAACACTGTGCTCCTGGATCTTCCCCAGCTTTGCTGCTGGTTGTATCCTACTTTTACTGAGTGAACACTTTTTTCCCCCCTCTCTTCCATGCACATAGGGAGGGATTTATTTTCGTGCTGGGTAAGTGGCAAGTGCTAATGAATTTTTATGGGCAATGTAGAGAAAGGAATAATAGGACATAAGGCTAAATTATATAAAATCAGGAGAGATTACATACCTGCGTCTGCTTGACAGAAAACCAGAGTAGTAATGGAAGTTTTTAAAATGTCAGTGTGTTTTTTGACAAGTATACTTGTATTTTAGTCAAGTATTAGACAAAGGTGAACCAGGCACTCTGAAAAAAGTCTGTCCTTAAGAGATGTGATGCTCCAGATTGAAGTGGAAGGAGAGCACACTGGAAATCAAACAGCTTCAAAAGGTTTATATTCTTTTTGCATAGATGACCATCTTCTCTCAGAATAGGGAGACATTGTTGCTTCTTTCAGTGTGGCTCTGGTGACTGATTCAGGGTGGAGGGAAGTTCCTTTCTGGACACTTCACTATTAGATATTTATGGAGATAAGAGGAATTCTGGAAAAAAATCACAGCTAAGAGAAATTTACATTAAAAAATATTAAATAAAAGGTTAGGTTTAGCATTAAAGACTATATGGAATTGAGAAACAAGCCAAGCAGCAAAATGTAACAGTGTACAATTGCAAGAGCGGAGAAGCAAAATGAGTGCAATAAATGGGATATAACTCAGAGTAATGGGATGAAATAGAGAAAGGGCATATTTGGTC
>JAYRBT010000018.1:19999797-20021949 GCA_036023395.1 Myiotriccus ornatus | reverse complement strand
AGTTCAGATCACATTTCTCCTCTTTTAATTTTGAAATGAGTTAGAAATTATTTCTCTTTCTTTCCTGCAAATATCATTTGCTTCCTGACTTAAAATGTGAATCTAGTGAAGCAGCAGTTTTCTCTGTTTAAAGACAAGGCAAAGCCCTGTGGAAAGAAGTTGAATTAAGACCTTTCGTGAATTGCCCTCCAGTCTTCCCTCAGCCAAATACACTTACCTAAAGGACACTACTGTACTTCAGATTGTTTGTGTGCTCCAGCAATGTTTAACCATTTGTGCTCACCCTAAATTGGGCATTTGTCTGTTGCTTTGTGATGAGGATAAGCTATTTACAAGTAGGTGAGGAGATTACACGGGCTATTATCTACATCTCTGTTTCTCCAAAATCCTGGCAGTATGGTGCAGCTCAGAACTTTAATCCCATGTCTACAAGATAAAGCTTTATTATCAGAAGATTTAACAATGTGCCTGTTGTTTTGTGCCACTGTCCAGATTGGTAGTTAGAGCAGCAGGACGGGAAATGCTGAGAGAGAGACGTGACATTTATGGGACAGATGATACATTTGGTGTTGGGGCAGTTTTTCTCCCCTTCAAATAAATCACTGAAAAAGGGACAGAGAAAGCAGGGGGTTATAGTAAGTTTTATTATTGGTGTTAACATAAAAAATTAAAGGAACAAAGGAGGACTTTTGTTACAAGTTGAGGTATGATTCGGGTTTATTATAATGTATCTTCTTCATTCATACAATTTCTTGCATCGTTTATTTAAAGCAAATATTATGGGGGTAAAAAAAGCTCAAGCCATAATTACACACATAAAAAGAAATTAGTTCCCCTATAATATTATGGATGGAGTTGATACAAATCACTTTTTTCAGTAAGAACTATTTTGAACTAAGAACTGGTTTTTTATCTTGTTCTCTGAAGTTTTTACTTGGGTTTCTGAGCAGACCGTTCTTCAGCTGAGCTGTTACTGTTCATACGGTTTTAAAGGATCGTTCACACCCTTTTTTACATGAAATGCAGAACAAGCTTTCTCATTTTCTTTCCCGGTAGAGAAAATTAGCAGTTGGTAGAGGGGCATAAAGACTCTCTGAAGAGAATGAGCACTGTGCAAGTTCAGCATGTGAAACCTGCAGCATCTGGCCCTTCCCGTGGGGTGTTCCTGCTGTATGTCTCAGCTGGATCTCAGGAATAAAGGGATGTTGCCCTCATGTGCAAAATAGGAACAAGTTCGATTATTGAAGGCAGCTCTGCAAAACATTAGGAAACTTCTGGATGGAGACCCAGCTCTTGCAATGAAATGATTGATAAGCCAGGGACTGGAGAATTTTGGTAAAAAGCTTTCAAATTCTATCCCACCTGTAAATACTGGGGCAAATTCATTGGTTGTCACTTGTCATCCAACAGTTTATTCATAAGTACAGCAGCATTTCAGAATGAAACTCCACTCTGGTTTTGGAAGTGTCTTGAAGCAGAATTGATGCTGAGTTTTGTCTGAATTTTATACTATTTAGGTTTGTATTATGTCACTGCCAAATTGAGCTTTTTGGATTATGTTCTTCATCGATAACCAAAGTACATTCATTTATAGTGTTCAGAAGTTGTAATTAACACAGAAAAGCCTTCCACTTGAAACAGGTTAATTGTTATATGTCAATGCCCTGATTTTTGTAAAGCAAAAGTTAAGTTCTTGCCTCTGTATCCTGGTGCACTGTCATGGATTAATTTTGTGTGGTTGCTTGGATTAATTTTGTGTGGTTGATGCCTCAGTATTTTTAATAAAAGTTAAAGTTTGTCAACTTGTTTATATCAGGCAAATTGAGGAAAGTGAAGATATGCTGACATAAAAGAAATTTTTGTGCAGGCATAAAAACTGTTGAGATCTAGCTGGATTATAAGGAATCCTCCTCCTTTTCTTTGTGCTCACGTAAAATAAATGGAACGTACAGATGCATATTTTTGCCTAGTTTAAGGACAGATTTCTGTTGTGGCTCCAAGTTTGTGCCCCATAATGAGTGTGTTATAATTGGATTTACTCTGGAGGAAAGCCTTGCTTCAGAGGGCAGCCTTTCCGTGGGGCTGGGGTTTACAGAGCTGCAAAGCTGATTTGTGGGTGTGATACAAAGTTTAGAGCAACATCAGTAATCAATAACCACCTGCTTCACGGGAGCCTCGGGCTTTAGGCTTTCAGCTGATTTTGATATCTCTCGAGGTAACAGGTTTGGAATTAAGAGCAGCTAAGTATTCCAAAAGGGAAGAGAGAGACATTTGAGTGTCCCACCCCGGCACGTTTAACGTGCGTTTAAATAAAGTCCTGCCTTTGCCATTCGCAGCCCCTCGCTCGTCTCCCAGGCCTTGTGCAGAAATGGTGACAGTTGACAGCTGTTGTTCCCTTAATAAGATTAAACTAAAGAAATTAGTTGTGCTGTCTTTAATCTGCCATTTAACACTGCGAACCACCTGGGGACACTTCTGTGCCGCCACTCCTGGCGCTGAATTCCAGTGAGCCCGTGGAGCCGGCGCAGAGCTCGGCGCGTGCCGTGACCAGAATGCGTTCAGACGAGCCGTGGTTAGCGAGCTTATGGTATCAATTAAATGAACCCTCCTTATTGTTGTGAAAAATTAATTTGACATCCATTTGCTTTACGGCACCTTTTCAGATTGCATTATTGGAGCCGCTGGAAACAGAAGTATTCCTTCTGACACGAGGCTCGGTTGGGAAATAGGGAAAGCGTGACGCGTTTGCTGCCGTGGAGTTTGGTCCTTGCAGAAAGCGGGAAGTTCTTGTGTTTTCGAATGTAAAATAAATGATCCTCTGAGGAATTAGGAATCCCATCTATCAAAAAGCGTTTGTTGCGGTGATTTAACTAAATCACCTCGGAACTCTGAAACGCTGTCAGAATTAACCTACAGATTCGTGTTTGACACTTGGGATGAATTATAGTGTTTATATTGAAATAGGATTGATGTTTATTTTAGAAGAGCTGATAAAATGAGAGAAGCTGATTTAAAGCATCTTCTCAACAAGAAATAGAGACTACCAGTAGAGTTTCATCTCTTTCCCCCTGTGAACACACCTACACAGGGGAATAATCTTCTGTGAAAGGTAGAAGTAAGTGCCTAATGAAAATATTTTTCAGAATGAGGGAAGGGAACTAAATACCTTTATATAATCAGGGTAGGAAAAGAGAATTGTGTTGCAAGGCAGTTAATAAATGCGCATGAAGCATGTTGCTTAAGTTATCTGTAGAGTAAAAATTATGTGAAATAGGTGAAAATTAACCTGCCATTGACCAAAAATTAATTACTTAATACTGTTTTCACATCACGGGAACTGGAGATTGAAACTGATTTAATTAGACAGAGTAAAATTAATTACTAGTACAGTAAAATAATATAACTTGGTGAAATGGTGGTACTAAGAAAAGAAGGAAAAGTATATATGATCTCCTGCTTCTTTTCTAAATTCAAAATTATTTCTCCAGCTGAAGCAAAGACAATCCAGCCATACAGATGAAAAAAAATTTTGCTCTGAATTTTCTGGCCTCTGAGCATTTCTGGCTTTTCTTAGCTCGAGAAATACAATGTCTGTATGTGAGATGCTTCCATTTCAGCTCTGGGGTGCCAGGCTGAGTGACCAGATGCCTCGGCCGTGAGCACGGCAGGCAGTAAAGCAGCATTGCTTATTGTCTAAACAATTTTGTTTGTCCATAAAATATTTTAGGAGAAAGATAAAGTGTAGAACTCGACTCTAGAAGTGTGTTGAATCAGTCTGCAGCTTGTTCTGTGAAATACCAGCTTTGATGATTTCACTACAGTAACTTGGTGTTTGTTGCAGTCCCACTTTTGTGTGACCTTTCAACAGTGCCCACAATTTATTTTCTTCCGTGCAGCTTGTTTGAACTTAGTCACATTTTTTCACATGTTGAAAAAACCCCAACAAAGTAAAAATTCTTTTCCTTTGGGTTTACTTTAGACAAACAACTTGAATGTCTAGCCATCTGTATTTATTATTGGATGTATTTATGATGCATTTGTGTTGTGTGTCTGAGCGTGTGTTTGTATATTAACAGCGATAGCTTTTGTAGTAAGCAGAAGTTCAAGAAATGAATTTTGTGTTTATTCTGAAAAAAGGATTCTCTCTGGTCAGATTAATCTTCGTGAGTGTATTCTATAGGGCTGGTCCCTGTTTCGCTGCAAGTCCTGTTTTGAGACCCCTTTAATTGGAGCAGATGGAAATGACTGCATGCGATGCAAAGCACAGTTGGACACGAGCTTATGATTCTGTGTTCTGACCACTGCAAACCCCTCACCTCCTCCCCCCGCCGTAGGTGTGGGGCGGTCGATGCTGTTGTGCCACACTGACACTTGCAGGCTCTGCAGGGGTCACGGTGTGTCAGGAGAATGGGCTGGGCAGCATTTCTCCTGCTGTTCTGCTTGCTCAGGACAAGTTCCTCACCCATCCCTGTTCCTTGCATTAGTGCCCAGGCCCTGCTGGGAGCTTCTCCCTGCAGCTGCTCCTGGGAATTGCTGGCACTGACTTACACAGGGGTTTTGTCTTGCAGGTCGTGCCAGGAAAGGGACTTTATACCTGAGTAAATTGTGTTCTGCAGCTGTAAGCTATAAAAAAATAGTAATACATATCCAAATGATGAAATTGGCTGATATTCTGTGTGAGTTTTGGTACAGGTTTTGAGTACAGGAGAGTCCAGCACCCATACAGTACATGACTTCTGATAAGTAGGGCTTTGCTGTTTTGAAGTTCCTAATTATATAACTGATTTCATTTAAGGTATTAGTTCTCCTTGGAATCCCAAGTTGGAGAAAATGAATGTGAATTGCTGAAAGGTTGTTTTGTGACGTGCTGCCATTTATTTGCTTTCCATCTACTGAAGAAAAAACCTAAAATTCTAATTTTTCTTCCCTTCTGACCTTTTAGGTCACTGTGCAGTACAGTAAATGTTTACAGCCTCACCTGCAGCAACTGCATAGAAAACTGCACCTACGTTCTCTTCAGTAATAAGATCACTTCTCTGATGGACCTGTTGATACACCAGTTTACGGTATGTGGAACAGCTTTTTTAATTCTGACATTTTTGTATGCTTCCCAAACATTTTCAAGTATTTAGACTAAGAATGCCAGGAGATAAATGAGAATAAAGGCTTGAAAGAATAAGATTCTTTTGTTGTATGTATTTGGTGGCTCTATCTACTAGAATTTATAGAAATGGATATATTTGCTTCTACTAATAAGTTCTGCAAAAACATACGTACCAGGAACTCTACTGAGTGGATATTGTTCTGTTTTTAACATTTTCTGAGGTAGTTTTCTTTAATCCACTCTATAGGAATATTTAAAATACAGAATATTGTGAGTTGTCCATGTGTATTTGATTTCTACTTGTTTCAGTGTCAGGAATCCAAGTCAGGTCAATTGGTTGCCATAGTCTGATTTGCTGAAGTGCTTAAATAGCAGGACTCTTTAACGGTGAAAGTTTTTTAATTTTCCGATGTTACATCTAATTTGAAATGTCATTAAATATTTTATTGGAAAACTCATTTTTAATTCATAGTGACCTGCTCATCATAAGATATTTAGTCTTGGTTTTCTACTTATAAATTGTGTGTATGTATTTTCATGAGCCAAGCAGTTTGTTAATTGAAAAGTTATGTACATACTTTTAATAATTTAGGTGGCGCTGTTGGAATCAACAGCCACAGGACTGTTGACGAACACTTTGAAAAGATAGTCCGAGGGTCCCTGACACAAAGAAAACCCGAATGCAACCTGTGCATTCTCCTCTAAGTAGCTGCCAGCTCATTGTTCCTCACCAAATCTTTCCAAGAGGATTGCAGGTATTAGGTTTCAGTGGTGCTTAGTGAAAGGTGCGTGTGCTGTGCTGGGCACTGCTGGCTCTGCAGGGCTGGGGGTAATCACAGCCCAGGGGAAATCCCTCGGCACTTCACAAGCGACAGGATTCACTCTGCTGCCAAACCCCTGCCCTGCTCTCGGGGGAGCTGTAGAATGGCCTGCACTTTTCCTGAAGGAATACAGAGGGTGTTTCTTAGGCAAAGTTGGCCACCTAGAGCTCAGAGATACTACAGGAGGATAATTTACTTCAGTCTGTCGCCAAATACTACCCTTGAATGGCAGCAAAACTGTAATTTAAGCTTAATGTTTCCCATGATCCACAGTGGACTTTTCTTTCCTGTGCATAAAGTCTCTAATGTTCTCCTCCTGCAAAATTGGCCCTTAAACCAGGATATCTTCATAGTTCCAGGAGTACCTGTGTGAGTACAGACCCCAAATACAGTGCTGCTTTCCTAACCCTGATTTTTCTCTCTTGAAAATATAATAAATCAGATCAAGTTTGAATTTTTCTTTTTTTTTTTTACGAAAAAGGAATGTACAGAAAGAGAGCAGCTCCAAATACCAAAGTACTGAAATACACTCCTTGAAATATTTAACTGCTTCCAGTTTTCCTGGTTTGGTGAGCTGGATGATGCAGCCTTTGCCCACATTGTGTGTGTTTCCACTTACTGTTGGAAAATAAAGCCCAAGTAATAGCAGTAGTAAATAAAAAAGTATATTTGCAAGGTTTTAACAAACAGTTAAACAAGTATGCCAGTATTTACTTCATACAGAAACAACAGGAAGAATCTGGTTTTGAGAAACGTTTTAATGTAGTCTTGAATACATCCAGTATGAACCTCATTTCCAACCAGTTTAATGTGGGTTTAATTTTGGTTTTATTCATCAGTCGAATGCAGTGTCATCTTCACTACTTCAGAGCTGTACTTTTTAAAGAATAAAATTTAAAACAGTCACTTTTCATTGGTGACAAAATGTTCATTTTTCCCTATACAGTTGTAACATTTTTCTCCTCAAAATATTGCTTGAAGTGTTATTAAAAAAGAAATATTTCTCCAATGAAGGTACCAATGGGAAATCATAGAATAACAAATGGACTGTATATATTTTTTTTTTATTATTTTTTTTTTGACCTCCAGGTTAGTAGTTTGAAGTGTCCTGTTGAGACCTTTCCTTATGTCCTACCTAAACAGACTGGTGGGAAACCTTCTGTAGACTTTACCTACCACCTGACCTTTCTTTGCCTCCTTAGCTCAGGTAATGCCTGAGTCTGGTGAAGTCAGCACTGGTGTTTCCTGATTTCCATGATTAATGGATCAGACCTGCCCACCTACGCTCACACAAGTCCTGTGCTCGAGGTGTAGCTTCATTTATTTACAGGCTGCTGTCTCCCTTCCTCTTTGTCTCCTGTACCCAGAAGACAGTTGCAAAATAATGGGAACTTCTCTAATTTTGTATTTGGGAAGATTTCACCCTGACAAACCAAGTAATTAATAGAGCTGTAAGCTTTGTAACGACAGCTTGTTAATTTGGGGTTTTAATTTCCAGTCAAGTGACACCTATCATGTACTTTCCATGAAGATATCTGAAAAGCCACATATATGAACTATACCTGTCTGTGTGATATCAGGACAGATCACTGTGATTATTTTTTGAGGCAATCTTTAAATGCAGAGCATCTGAAAATTCTAAATAAAACGTCGCTAGTGAATGTGAAAGCACGTGCAGCAAACATTGCAATTTAAGTGGCAATCAAACAAATGTAGAGATCAAAAGTCAGTTGAGTGTTATTTTTTCTTCTCCAAAATACAGTGCTTAAATCTGGGCTATATTGTAGGTAAATGGCCTCTGGAATCTTACTGGGTTTAAGTTAATCTGACCATCTAGTCACAGGGAAATAATTTTTCTCCTCAGTTTCTTCACTGGAATTTGCTGTCGTTTAATTTGGGTACTTCAGAATGACGGTATCCATCCTACTGCAGTTTGTTTGTGGTCAGGTTTTTTAATCATTTGTGCTGCAGGTCCATGTTTGCACTGAAAATCTGACATCTTACTGATGCTATTTTAAAAGTATACGTTTTTCAGAGTGTTTTTGAGGCAAGCCCGGTGACTACACGTGCGAAAAGCACAAAATCACCGCTGCTCGTGGGAGAAGGATACAAAATGAGTGAGCAAATGGAGAGAAACTGGGTGCTTCAAAAGGCTTGAAGTCGTTCCATTTAGGTTTAGCCAAACTCTGTATTTCACATTCTTCGTGGCTCTGAAGGACTACGCTTTTTTTACAAGATAAAACCCATCAGCGAGCTGCCCGTGGCAGAGCTCTGCGTCGCTGATTAGGAAATGTTCGGTGTTTTTCGTGAGCACAGAAAAAAACTGGGATGTGCAGAGGTATTTTGGTGACATGAGTCAGAAGGGAGTAACATTTTCAGCTGTATTAAATGTGTGCCTAAGTGCTTTGCTGGATTGGGGCCACATTGTGCAGCATCTTGCAGGATTAAGCCCTGGATGCTGGGCAGAGCTGAAGAGCTGATGGCAGCTCTGCACGAGCATGGGAATCCCTGCACGAGGGGAATTCTCTAAGGAATAACTCTCACAGTTGGATGGGGACTGTGCCAGAGCTGAGTCTGGTCTCATCAGAGTGATCTGATTCAAGAACTGACTTAAAGTAAGTAGAGTCCTGGTTGAGCCTGACATAGTCATCATAACAGCTAAAATAGTAACTGGGTTTAAGTTACATTGATGTGTCAAATAACTGGACAAGAGTTACGTTTTTTCTGATTTTTCCTTTGTGATTTGAAAATGTTTTCTATCAGTTACTCAACAAATCAGTTTAAGTGTGTAATCACATCTGTAGATTTGTGTCACTTAAACGACTAAACCTATTAAACCTCAGATTTATGGAATGTTTGAACATTTACTTGTCCAAAGCCTATTTTCAACACACAGTTTCTCTGAAGATCATCAACTCCTTGTGAAATCAACACAAAGAAACCAGAGCTTGAAAGCTTTCGTATTTACACTATTAAATCTTAAGATTTCCTACCTCTTGCTTGATATAATAATCAACAAGCAAGCACCCCAATTAATTTTGCTTCTGCGAGCACACCAATTAATTTTGAACATAAATCTCAACACACTTTCACACTGTCCTATTAATTATTTCTTCAGTAAGAGAGCCGATCTTTTGTCACTCATTTGAGTTAGTATAAAAGGAAGATGTAAAAGGAATTAAGTTCAAACTTACCCATTTTCTGTAAAATAGTGTTTCCTTCTATCTCTTCTCTGACATACACAGTATAAAAAACCCCACTTGTTCTCACTTTATATTAAGACACACACATTTTCCCCCAAAATTGAATGTGAACAATGAGCTCTGCAACAAATGATTCTATGAAGTGTCAGATCTATTTTTTTTACAAACTAGAAAAAGGAGTTTTATTTGAAAGCATAAACTTTTATAGGTAAGGGCTATATACTTGGAAAATAAAATTCTCATATGTACATCGAACTAGAAGACAAAAATAGATGTTATCTGCTTACAGCACTGTTCATTACAGCAAATGGAAGCCCCTGCTGCAAAGTATTATTAAATCATTAAAGAAATAACATATCTAATTTTTTTACCTTGGGTGAAAAAGCAATGAGTAGCGCTCATTAGCAATTTTTAAAACTTAGTGTTCCTAGTCCAGAGTTGCCACATTTAAATTGATTTACAGGTTGCAAAGCTTAATCCGTCTGTTTCAGTGGGCAATTGGAATCATTAGGCTTGAATTATTGCAGTCAACAAAAGCTACTGGAGCAACGTGGTATTATTTTTCCTATTGAACTTGAAGAAGCAGCTAAAGACTTCTCACTTGCTGTCTTGGCTTGGCACCAGGAACACACCATTACAATGAGTTTTAAGTAGCAGCACAAGGCTCAGAGCTAATGAATAATAAAGAAATGTGCATGTTGTTCTTTGTCACCAAGTGTTACCAAATCCCTCCTGATACCTAGACAGGGAGGACTGGTTTTCTCTGCCCTTGCTTGCATATACTGAGTAGAAAATGATTTTAACCTGGGATGAAAGTAAGATTTCAGCCAACACTGATCCCTGATGACAGTGGTGGGAGCCTCTGGCCGTCAGTAGCTCCACGGAGAGGTGTTGGTGTGTGGAACCAGCAGCATCAGGCACCGGAGACGCACCAGGAGCCCCCAGTCCTGAGTGATGCATCTGCACCGCCAGTGCTGAGCCTGCCACACTGCAGGGCTTCCACACACTTCAACTGACTGATCATAACAAGGCAGGTTAAATCATCCTGAACTGCAGAAATGAAAAAATTTAATCAATTTTAAGAAAAATTGTACTCTCCAGGACGATTTCCTTCCAGGTCTGTATCCTGCAAGTAGATCTGTCTTCAGATTTACGTGTTGTACAGCTCAGCTTCCCTCTTTTAGGAGTGGGCTCTGGTTAATGATTTAGGAACATGGGATTCCTCTGGGGTCTGCTCAGGGAGGAACTGGGTGTTGTGGTTCTGACACGGCTGACAAGTGACTGACCTCTGAGGGACAAGTGCAGTGGTCATGGGGTGATGTTTTATGCATAAGAACACAATCATATTGATGACACACTCTGCTGCTCTAAGGCTTCCTTCAGTTTTCAAACACTTCTTTTGACTTGTTCTGTTCTGTGCCAGCTTGGATTCTCTGCATTGCCTTTTCTTGTACCTGAAATGCTTCAGTGTCCGTCAGCACTGCTAGAGTGTTACTTTATTATTACTTTTGATGTACTCCTATGCAAATTTCTAAATGTTTCTCTACAAACTTTGGTTATTTTTTTTTTGAATTCTAGTTGTTTGTCTTCTTTCTTTTTCTCTTTACTTAGGTTAGTGTTCCAGATGACCATAACGCTACTGCAGGCAGAAGTGTAAATAAGCAGGTATTTGAAGATTTAACAACAGGACTTCTGAGGGTAACTGCTGTGATTTTCAGATGTCTGATCTCCAGCTTCCCAGATGGAAACAACCACTCTACTGCACTGAAGATATTACAGGACGTGAAAAGCAAATCCTCGCAAGTGGAAGCCTTCAACAGCAGAGTCCAAGACCTGATCAGGTTTAAAAAGAGATAATGAAACTTCTCTAAGCATTCTTTACCACAGAGAAAGAAAATTGCCTTGATTTAAGAAAGGAACAAACTGCTCTAACTTTTAACTCAGAGTTGTTTGTGTGTGTAGCCCAAAAACTACTGAAATGCTATTCCCCCAGTCAAAAGTGTTCTTAAAATATTGCAGACACAAAAATGCAGAAAACCAGGAATCTTCTAATTTTGGACTTGGCTTTCTGTGTCCTTTCCATCAGTTTCCTCTCCTAATTATGTAGTAATCGGTGTCCATATATTCATTATTTTCTCTCAGGTCTCTGTGCCAACTGTGTTTGCCCATTGCCCATGTGGTCTTTCATAGCCACCTGATGCATTCCCATAAGCTTGTCATAAAATAGATACCTCCTGTTGTGAGGATCAGCCAGTCATTCCTCTAATCTGATTTTATGATGTAGCTGCATTTTAATAGCTGAACCTGAAGATATTAGTGTATATATATAATTAACACGTGTATATATATATATAAAACTGATATGTATCCAACAGTATATTAGACTTGCAAGAAGTGTGTAGTTTCACTAGTAAATTGCATGAGCAGTTATCAGTAATTTAACATATAAATAGTTATCAGTGTGTCTTCAGCCCTCTGAAGAAATGAAACTCTGGTTATGTGCTACTGAAAGCATGTCTCAGTGAGCATCATCAGACTTCTCAAAGACTGGAATGATGCTCAGACAAAGAGGACAGCTGGAGGAGGAGAGCAAAACAAATAGTTGTCATAGATACCAGTGACCTCTAAAACGTTATTGTTCTCATGTAACCTGCCTTCTCCCCAAACAGGTTTTGATGGAGTGTGAAATTTCAGGATGTTCTATCCTGCCCACTTATGAATGGGAGAGTGGGAGGTCTGTGCTGAGCAGACACCTGACACTGGCTGGGCCAAGCACAGGCAAACCCCTGAGATAAGGAGATACATGAGAATCCAACCAGGTCCCTCACCTGAGGCACTTCAGGGGATCTGGTTATAAATGGGGAATGAAAGGCATGATGACAGGGTAATAGTGCAATTAGGAAAAAAAAAGAGAGAGGGCATTTTAAACTAGTCAAAAACAGACAAATTCTGTCATTAATGAGAATCTTTCACCTCCAGGTCATTGTATTGTATGTCATGGGGAGCTGATTAAGTGAGAGTTTTAGGAAGATGGGGGAAGAAAAAGGAACATTCACTTTTTTTTTGATTTTTTTTTTTCTCTTTGGGGCTGCTGGACCTGATGCTTAAACAGCAATTATCCACGTGCTGTCTGGGTATCAAAAGGGTGGCCAGATTATTTCAGCTATGCTACGATGGGTAGAAGGACTGGGAGATGGAGGCAATAGATTAGAGGGCTTTGACATTCCATTTGTCTGGGTGCTCAATTCCTCAGGGAAGGGAGTGCTCCATGCATCTTACTGTCTCCGGATGCCAGTGAGGAATAGTCCCAGCAGACTGAAAGCTCTCATCCGTCTCCTCTCTGCCAGAAGAGCAGCTGCTTTGTGCCCAGGTGTGGGTGTGAAGGGAGGGGGACAGTGGGCACGGTTTGCAGTGTCACTCACGCTGCAGGGATGTTCTTAGGGAAGACAATATTGGTGGGAATGGTTTTTGTGAGTCATCATCTGTCAGTATTAGCTGTATTTTATGTAGTTCTTCCTCTCCCCTCCTGTTTCTGGGAGCTATTTCCAGCACTCAGCATTTCTCTGTGACTGTGATGTATCTAACACCCAGCTCTGTTCCTGGAATTATTCTGCTAATACAGGAGAAATTGCTTATCACCTGTACAGTCAGGTGGATTGCCGAGATCAAAACCTGCAAGAAACCTAATGCTGGTAATAAATAGAACAGAAAAATTTACCTGAGCAATGAGGGTGCAATTAATAACCTTTGTGCATCTTTAAATGTTTTTAACTGCTGTACTTCAGCAGCTTTAAAAATCTGTCATGCTGCAGTTAGACTTTGGCTTTATATCTAGCGTATTTTTATTCTTAATTCTTTTCACTGCTTCCTAAAGCTGTGTGTCAGCAGGGTGAACTTTGGCAGAAGGTCTCTCTTCTAGCCCTGAAGAGAAATCAGCCTTTGAGCAGCAACAGTGCCTGAAAAGCAAGAGAGGGATTTTCTTCCATAATCTTAAACCCCACCCTGTTCTTTCAAATCAGACTGTAAGACGTGTTGTGAGGGAACAGGTATTTCTAATAAATACTTGTACAGCCTCTGGGAGAAGCATTATGTGATCAGTAGTCTTTATTTACTGGGATCAGTATTATTTAATAATGTTCCCTAGTCAAGTGAGGGTCATCCAGACATTATGGAAACGTAGGGCCAGTAGTTCCCCTCTCAAGAAGCCATTGTTCTCTAACAAATGTTCTCTAACAAATGGGCTTGAGGAGCAAGCACACAGAGCAGCTGGTGGGACAGAGGAGTATTAGTAACACAGACAATCAGTGTGAAAAGAGTGAATCATTTGATGGTGTCTGAAGGCAATCACTTCCCCTTGTCTTAAGTCAGGTGGAGGCACAAGATAAAACAGCAGTGCTTCTGATTTCGACAAGAGGTTTCTCCCACTTGGTAAGAGTGGAGGAAAATAGCAAGAAAATTAGAGGTGAAAGAAAAGGAGGTGGTTGCAGTGGGACCTTTGTGTCCATGAAGAGAGTTGATCTCACCTAAGTCAACAGTATATGGTGGTTGAGATGGGCCAAAGTCTGAGCAGCTGGATGTTTAGCAAAGTGACATGGAAAAAATGTATCTGTGTGAACCACTGAAGTGGAGTTATAATGATCAAAGTATGAGAGAACCTGGTGTGGTCAGAGAGATCTTGGTACAAGGGCAAGGAGCAAATGTTTTGGCATAGGTTTCCAAGCTGTTAGAACTCAAAGAAGGAACTGCAGCAGTAGTGGTCTGATGATCAGCAGTGGTGATCTGATCTAGCCTGGTAATAAAAACCAAAGAGGAATCTTCAGTTGAAAAAAAAAAAGTCATCACTAGCATGGTTTTCTCTGCATTGAGTTTGGTTGAGCTCCTGAGGAAGTTTTTTGATCCTGATCCTTCTATACTGGTGGTAGGAGGTTGTTACCTACATGTTCTATTAGTCCCTGAGCTGTTGCATATATATTTGAGAGGGAAAAAACTCCCAACAACTGGGCAGTAGTTGCTGTGATAAACGTATTGCAATAAAATGCTATCTGGGTAACATCACTGTCTCCTTGAATTAGTGTGTTCTACAAAGTTTATCTCTTCATGCTAAAAAGAAATTGTGCTGTTGCAGAGCTATCAAGATTATTATAAATCATTTAACTATGGCAAAATTCCATTGTCTTTCTAGCAGTATGGTAAAATAAACATTTACACTCATCTTTGTTGTACAGTATAATACAAATTATCCTACAACAGACATATCTCTTAACAAAACCTACTGATAGTCACACAGAGACAGATTTGAAGTTATTGTAATTAGAATTGTTTTATTGAACCCTTTCAGAAAGAGTATTAAAGTAATCACAACCTGCATTTCATGTGGTTTGATAGCAGAGAAGCAAAAATGTCATCTTTTGCAAAGTTACCAAAAGCGGGGTGTAACTAGTTTTTTAATACGATTTTTCCTCTGTTTCTAGTTACGTGGTGAACGTAGGATTGGTAGACAAGCTGTGCTGCTGTTTCCTCTCTGTTCAAGGCCCTGTTGATGAGAATCCCAAAATAGCAAGTTTTCTGCAGAATGCCACGGCCGTGTTGCACGGGATGTGCCAGCTGTGTTTCGCCGTCAATGGAAGGTGGGTGCTCTGGGGCTGTCAGCAGTAACACCTTGGTCAGCAGCAGTCTGGGGAAGTGAGTGTCCTGCTGGGGCTGTCAGACAGAACTGTTCTGCTGTGGGACTACAGAGAAATAACTGGGAAAGAAACAATGCAGGTGAGTCACTCTGCTCACCCGCTCACGGGTGAACTGGGATTAGTTGCCTTCACCATGGTTTGAGACTTGTAAGTCATTTATCAGAATTAGAAACTTTATCCCCTTTGCTCATCATTAGACAGGGTTTTATCACTGATACTTTTAATTGTCCAGTCCTAAGGACTTCAAGAGGTATTTTATTATCAGCAAAAATCAACTCTTAACTGATTTGTCGCTAGAGCAGCCTAATTCAGCTCTTGTTCTTTAAAATACCACTGTCAGTAAGGGAATTCTATTTTCTATAAAGAAAAGTGTTAGCAGATTTGTCAGGGAATTTTCTAATGCAAAGTGTTTGTTGTTGTAACCTAGCCAGGGTTGTGGGGAGTGTGCATGAGGTATGTGCCTCCCAGCAAAGCTGGACTTCTGTGATCTGCAGGGTAGGACAGCCTGACACTCATCTGAGAGTCAAAATTACAGAGCTTTGGGCTGCACCTCCTAGAACCTGCCACCATTACTGTTACACTTTTCAGGACAAATCAAGGCTGATGAAACTTTACAGTGCACTCCTGAAGGGTAAAATGATGCTAGGGTTGAAAAACTAAAGTTAATAAAACATAAAAGAAGAAACAAAGCTGTAGGTAAGAGTTGTTGCCGGTAACCCAAGGACACAGGCACGTGGAAAAAGGACTGCAAGAAATATGAGCCCAAAGAGACCATCCCAACTTACTGAAATTTCCCTTTCTGAAAGCTGCCAACTTGGCATTTTACATTCCAGGAGAGTGCTGCCAGAAGTCAAATGCTCACTAAATAAAATAATAATAAAAAAATTAACCTTCTGTTAGTGGAACGATAGTTGTGGCTGCAAGAGTGAGTAAAACAGCATCTGCAGTTTCTGGAGCAGGCACACACTTCACCCAAACATTAGAGATCTCTGCACCCCAAAATAGTACAGCACTGCACAAGTATTTCCTTCAAGAACATCTGTTCTTTGTAGCAGCAGAACAGTTTTGGAGACTTGAGTGTTTTTCTTCACAGTTACACCAAGAAGTATCCGATGTTACTACCTGCATGTAACAGCTGATTGTTCTCCGCTTCCTGGTTGGATTGTTCATTTGGGCATGAAAAGAAATGAGAGGAATGAAGTTGGAGATTTCAAAACTGTTGTCTTTCAGATCAAAAGCTTCGGTGTAACTGATTGGAAGGGCAGTTTAAATCAAATGTCTTTCATCACCTGAGCCCACTGTCATTTAAGCAGTGAATGCAGAGTGTAATTCTGTCGCTTTACAGAAGTCCTCGGTATTCAGGGTGATTTAAATGGAAAAAGGCATTGCCAAACACAGATTAGGGTGGCAGAAACAGAGCTCAAATTTATTGAATTCTTAAATATGTCACGCTACAGTAATACATCATGTGTGATACCTGATCTGCAGTACAAAAGGCAGCCCCTCTGTGAGAAATACAGATCCCCTTTCATTCCTGGTAAATGGTGGTAGGAGGCAATGCAGCATTTCTCTTTCTCCAGCTCAGTTGATACCTCCTTGAGCACCAAACCAGCCTGCAGTATTACACCCTGCTGTAGGTCACAGTGAGCAGCCACTCTGCTCACCAAACCTCTGAGGTTGTTACTGGGAGGCAAAAGCCCAGTAAGTATTTCCCGTGCTCTGGCACTGTAGAATGAAAAGAAGGGTTGCCAAAATATGGCAGGCTTTCACCATTGTTGCAAGAGCAATTTTGGATTGCTCTTTTGGTGTATCCTCCTGTGTATGATGGTTCCTGGTTGGAAACTTCTTCGTGCTCCTCAATGGTAATGGTGGGGGGGCGACAAAAAATGAATTTATTTTTTCTGATTGATAGAACTTTTTC
This sequence comes from Myiotriccus ornatus, assembly GCA_036023395.1. Lineage (NCBI taxonomy): Eukaryota > Metazoa > Chordata > Aves > Passeriformes > Tyrannidae > Myiotriccus > Myiotriccus ornatus. Next base: position 20,005,216 of record JAYRBT010000018.1, on the reverse strand, counting down.
AGGCTGTTATTTGTCATATAAAAGGCTGTCATTCATATGAAATGCTTTAGAGTGCTTTTATAGAGTGCTGTCTGTACTTGTGCAGATCTCAGCATGAAGCACCACTGCCTGGCTGGACAGTTAGTGTTGGGTGGGGGACCAGGACAACCTCAGGGCTTAAACCAGCCCAGTGCAACAATGAAACCCTTTATGAGCTGGAAACGGCTGTGGGATCCTGCTCCTTTGCTTTCAGACCCCACCAGGTTGTTAGAAACTTTACTGCAGCTGTAATCTGTGATATCCCCAGAGGGCCAGGAGTCAAACACTCAAACTCTAGTTTGAAACAATTAAAAGGATCCTGTCCTGTGAGTACAAAGTAGGTTGGGCCCTTTCTGGAGCTCTGTTGTAGGAAGAGCTGTCAATCCAGACTTTCCTGTCTTCCTCCCAAGAACATTTCATAAAACTCCCAAATTTAGCTGAATATTTCTAAACCAATTGATACCCAGTGTTTATTTGGGCAGTTACTTCAAGGAAAACAATTCTATAGGCAGGGAAGAGTCAAGTTCCTCCCTGCACCAACCTCTACATCAGGCAAGGTGTCACAACAATAATGATTATTAGAGAATAGCCTCATTTGTTTCATATATATCTATATATCTATCTCAACATTAAGTATTAAATGAGGTCTATGGTTGATATAATGTAAATGATAAAATTTTAAGACATGAGCAAAGAGACTTTTATTACTGTGGTAGACTTGTGGGGAAAAGAACCATCCAAAGTCGTGGAGTTAGATACTATAAAGAAAGTCTCACTAATGTAGAAACATAAATTGGAGGATTCTCAATTTTAAAATCATAAAATGTTATTGAAATAAGGGAATCCATTCTGCACATCCGTTATAAACATATCCTAGTATAGGAGAGGGCATTTCTTTTCATTAATGATCAAGATATTTTAAAAAGATTTAACTTTGATATTGATCTTACTTCTCAAATGATCATTTTTGATACTGGCTAATAAATGCTTGATTGATTCTTGTAATTGAAGTTTTGCTGTGGGTGTGATAGCACATTTTCCAAACAGTGGATATCTACATATAAGAGATCATTTGTTGAAAACTTTAAGAACTTGTAACCCCATATGAATCTCGTTCTGTAATTTCTGTGCCCTCTTCTGTTACACAGTGAGAGTCACTGGGGGTGACTTGAGACCTCCAACTGGAAATCCCATATTTCTGGTGCTGTATTGCATCCATTGCTGTCAGTGGAAATGAGAGCTCCTTTCTCCTTGATAAGTTAAAAAAAAGGTTGTATGAGAGCTGAAAACGGGGTATTGTCCCTTACTGGAGGTAGTGAGAAATCCTAAAATGCATCATGTCTGAATAACTGAGCTCTCTCTGCTGAGCAGGGGATGAACCCGACATTTGATACTTAGGCTTCAAAACTGTGTCCATAATAATGCTTAACTGTTTGTTCACCCCTAAGAGTAACAGTAGCCAGAATGAAAAACAGAGACATTTTTATTAACCTGAAATAAAGCAAAATATTAAATAGACTCTATACAGAACAACAGTGGTTTATATGGCCAGATAAATCTCTTGCAATTTGTGTCCAATTCCAGACGTCCAGTAGCAGTGTTCTGTTTTCCAGAGTGTGTTAATGTAAATATGAGAGTTACAAGGCCTATTTTGGGCCCTCGAGTCCTGAATACACATATGGAAAGTGCTTGGCTTGTACCCACAAGACAGAAAACAGTGAGCAGGCATGGAATGCAAGGAACATTAATAAAGGTATGGCCATGCTGCCCTAACTCAGCTTTCCCCGAAATCAGGAGTGAAGACTTAAGTAAAAATCTATATGGCAAGTCCTTCATCAGCATAGCAAGGGTTTTGCTTATGTTCCTGTCTTTTCCCATCTTCCCCAGTGTTCATCAAGTCTAGATGCCTTTTTCCCCTATAATTCTCTGGAACTAAGATTCCTGTCCTAGAAGTTTAGTTGTTACTCTATGGAGGACCACAGTCAATGCCTTATTTCACTTTTACCCATTAGTGTGAGTGAATAAATTCGTGCTGACCACAGAGTTCATGCAAAAAGCAGGGGGAAATTATCAGCAGTAGTGTAAGGGTTAATCACCAAGGCAGAACATTCTCCCTAAGAGCAGAACAGTGGAGAGCAATAACACAGATACAAGGAGGAAGGTGAGTTGTGCATAAGGAAAGTCCCTCAAATTATATGTAGCTTCTTGGGACATCAGCTCTTTAAAAATTTGGCTGTTTTCTGATGTAAGAAATGTCATCAAGCTCCCTTGTTGATCCGGGAAAATAGAATGTGGGAGCAGAGCAGTAACTAAACTGTCACTGCTCTTTGTTATCTCCAACCAGTGTGGAACATACATAAGCCTGTGTCAGCAGCTGACACGGCTGTGGGTTGCAAGATGCAGTGGCAAAAAGCTTCAGCTTCAGGGTTTGATCCTGGGAAACCGTGACTGTCATTTCACAGATACACAAGGAAGGAGGCTGGTCTGGTTTCAGTTTCATTACAGTAATTAAGATAATGTCTGTTTTGGCTGCTGGATGGCGAATCAGATGCAAGTCTGTCTGAACCTTGCTCGTGCTTCTCACCACTTCCAAGGGACAGCAGCTCCAGCAAGGACTGAAGTAACTAAAACTTGTTCCCGAAATTGCTAAAGGGTTTCACATCATCGCTTTTACGCAGCTCTGCAATCCCTACCTTGACAGTGTGAATTGTGACAGGGCCTGACAGGTGCTAAATGCTTCTTTATTCTGTTTTTTAATTATTATTTTACCCCTTTGACATCTCTCGCTAAATAAAATAATTTAGAAGCAAAAGTACTGATGATAGTTTTTAAATCCTAACAATAAAAAACCCCAATAGATTCTATTCTAAGCCTTTTGAAAACCCGTGTTGCCATTTTGCTCCGTGTTTTTAATCGGGAGTATATATTTCAAATATACAAACATTACAATGTATACCCTTAGAGAGGCTTGTCTGCTTGTTAGCTCAGCCAGTTTTTAAAACAATATATTTTCAGATATAAACAGTTTGCTCATATTGAAGCCTGGAGAAATTGTAGTTTTATGCTTGTTCTGCCGAGTATGCTGTTTCTCATCAAGCTGTATTGAATTCCTGTTTTTAATAAATAGTGGTGTATTTTAAGCAATGAAGTACCACTGTTTAGTATCTTTCTTTCACGTGATGGATATATCCATGTTTTTAAATTCTTAAACCTTTTTTGTGAGTCATAAACCCCGTACCAACTCCTGAGACTCCTTGATGGCTGAAGCTGAAAATCATAATGGCGACCCATAATGAAAATTCTCTGCATTTCATTTAAACTTTTTATTTTATTTTTTTTTAGTTTAAGATCCTGCAGGTTGTTTGACCATGACATAAATATTTGCCTGTTTTTCTGTGTTAAATATAAAGACTGGTAAAGTTTGAAAGCCTGTCTGCTTACCCAGCTATATCAGCCAATGTAAAAAAATCTGGTAAGTCTGGCTTCCCTTCGGGGATTAATTGAGGGGGTTTTGTCCATAGTGACTATTTTACTTTGGCAGCTGTTACAGACACAGAGACAAAGCTGCTTTAAACAGGAGAATTAAAAGGAAGCACAGCTACAGGAATCTCCTCTCTGAACTTCAGTTACCTAAAACCCCGTTTTCTTGCGTGACGTTGTCATCTTATGTTGGGAAGGTTTTTAGGTGTTTTTTTTCAGTCTGTCCTGTCAGTCAGCACTGAATTTTCACTGGGCTTTCCTTTGAGGTGGACTGATAAAGGTATGAAATCCACTGTTGTACAGCCTCGACCAAAATCACTCAAAGTACCAAATGCAAAGCTTTGTGCTTTATTTTCCAACACCTTGTATAGATTTTTGAAAGATACTTTAAAGCCCACAATGAGTATGAATATCATCTTTTACCTTTTTATTGTAAGCATTTAGGCTTAAAGTGGTATAACTGACAGTTCAACCCAACAGGAGCCAGTGGCCTGTTCATACACATATTAACCAACATCAAAAATAAATGTTTCTGGCAGTTCGTTTATTCTGTCAGATCCAGCAGAGAGATTTTTAATTTCTTTTTAACAGCTTTGTCCTGTGGTATAACTTTAAAATTTTCAGTCTTTTCCGTGAAAAAAATAGTGTTTGCATTTTGAGCTATTTTACAGTTGACTTTTTTATGTATATTTTGATTCATTCTCTGCTCCAGAGCAGCACAAAATGGTAAAAGGATTTCATCCAGCAATGTAAGCTTGTTCATATGGAATTGTTTAAAAATAATGATGGAGTGAGAGTTGAAAGCAAGCTAACTTTAACCTTTGGTAAAATTGGTCAATCTTCTCATTGCATACAGTCAGAAAAAACTCTGTGAGCTATCGTATGCAGTAATTAATTTGGGGTTATCATTTGACTGAGAGTGTTCTGTCCTGTTTTGTGCTGCTGAAAAAGCTAAGATTGAAATTAAGAAATACTAGTTGGCAAGATGAGCTGAGCTCTCATGTGATCCCTGTGGCAATGAGCAGTCTAGGCACTCAAGAATATTTAAGTGACGGTTAGCACATTTTGGCTACTGCATCCTGCGAAATAAATCACTGGACATCAGAAGGTGTTTTGAAGTGAGGGGAGTCCCCAGACACGCACAGAGCAAAGCTGTGACCGTGGTGGTCCCAGACCTGTTTGCTCTCCCTCCTCCTGCAGCCGTCCCGTCTCGCTCCGCCCGCGCGGGCAGGTTCTGGTGCCAGCAGGACTTGGAACTGCGCAGCAGGAATCTGCCTAAAGGCACAGCTGGCACGGCCAGGTGATGGCTCAGGAAGTGTCTCTGCTGACTCCATTCACACACACTCACTCAAAGACCACAGAGCTTCAAAATGAAGACTTTGGCCATGGATTGCAGGCAGAGGAAAAGGAAAACCGTGCCATAAATTGGTGTGCAGTGTAGCCCCACCCAAACACACTTAGAACTCTAGTATTTTTTCCCCTTTCTGTTCTTAATGGAGTAAATCTTAATGTCTTATGGAAAATAGACACAGCCACATTTCTTTTGTTCTTCCTGTGTTTTACTAAAGATCTGATGGCTTCTTTCAGACACTTGTGAACTGCTGCTGCAGTCTGGAGTGGTGTTTGCACAGCACAGGTGTGGCAGAAGTAGGACTGGGACACTGATCCTGGAGCTAGCAGCAGAGGATAGTGTGCTTAAAAGCTTTTCCAGTAGCACTGAACGCTCACAGACTGTAAATAGAAATAACTCAGAAAGAAATGGTACTCATAAGTGCTAATTTTAGGCAAGATCACTCCCTACACGTGTGATCTGACAGGTGAAAAGCCAGTTAGAGGTGAGTCATCTGAGCAGCTGCTTCCTAAAGGTAAAGATATGAAGAGGTAGTGATGGAAGCAGATGGGTGCCAGTAGAGCAAGTTGA
>JAYRBT010000018.1:19969759-19999697 GCA_036023395.1 Myiotriccus ornatus | reverse complement strand
CTGAGCAGCTGCTTCCTAAAGGTAAAGATATGAAGAGGTAGTGATGGAAGCAGATGGGTGCCAGTAGAGCAAGTTGAATACAACCCAGATACTGTCCTGTTGTGTTCTCCTGGGCTCAGGGCTCCTCTGGGACATGGAGAAGGCGAGTTCATTGTCCTGCTCTGCCTGGTTTTCCCTTTGGTCCAAGGAGGCCAGGGTGTGCTGTTACACACAGAAACTCTCATGGACAGACGTTGGTTTGGCTGAGATGGTGCTTTCTTTCCTGCTGCATTTGCTTCACTAGAAAAAGTGACAATGACAGAACAAGGTGGTGGTTGCCAAAACTTGGTAGTTGCTGAGTTCGTGGGTTAGCTGCTCCGTTGAAGACAAGAGTCTGTATTGTAAAAAGCAGGATTAGTCAGCCTGCCTTGGATCTGTGTTGGAAACGTCACTGGAGCCAGAGGGGTCTGTAAGAGAGGGGTGCAAGATGCTTCTGGTACAGATACAGAAGAGATTATGTAGAGCTGTTCTAGTCAAGGGAAAGTTCTTTACTGGTTCTGATCAACAGGAATATTCTGAGACCTCTGAGTGTCTGGTCTTCACTGTTGCAGATCATTTCAGAAAGTGGTTCTAGTTTCCACTACTTTCCCATTTCCTTTGCTTTTGATTGTTACAAAAGGGAAAAGTATCCTCGTTTCATTTGGTTTTTTATATTTTCTCATATCACTTGTCATATTTTCCTTTAATTATAAAAAAGAATAATGTCTTTGATATTGACACTTCCTTTTTTTTCTTTTTTTTTCCTTTTTTTTTTTTTTTTTTTTAAGGTGGAAACACAGTAGATGAGATAGAGGCCAGATTTTGATGTAGCATATTTTCAGTGTTACTGTTCACTGTATCTTAATATTTCAGTGTTTCCTTTGATTACCAGTATCGAGTAAGTGTGTTTCCAAAATGAAGTTCGGGTAATTTATGTGATGGGTTTGAATTAGAACTCCGAGGATATAAAACTTGCTGAATTATTTTTGGGCCTTATTTTGTACTTGCCTGCCTTCCACACCTTATTTAGCCTCCAGGGTAGTGACAGTCTGAGTCTTCCTTAGTAGTCATTGTCCTGCATCATCTTCTGGATTATTAATAATGTGAAAAAATTAAAGTAGTACAAGTCATGGAGGGGTTATGTTAAGTGCTTTTTAAAGTCTGGGTGTGAGAATGGAAAGGGCATCCTGGGTTATTTGCCTGTCTGTGCTGATATCCTAGATAACCAAAAGCCTTCCCCATTATTTTACCCCATTATTATACCCAAAAGATGACAAAGAAGCCCAGTTCCCACGTGCACGAGCTGTGCTGGTTTGTCTCGAGCGTTTCGTACTCAGTTGTGTTTTGCTGCCCTGTGCACTCTCCCATAACAGCATCTGACTGAAAAAAGAAGTAGTGTGTTTTCCTACTGCGCAACTACTTCATTCTTCAATTCCTGCACAACTATTTGATTAAGATCATCTGTTCCCAGTAACTCACTTTGCTCCTTAGGTAGGCAGTTCGTTCCGGTGCCTGCAGCCCGTCACTGCAGCACTGAGAGGCTCCAGGGGGTTCCCCCACCGCTGCTGGCTGCTGCTGCAACAAGAAAGGTGAGTGTAGGCTACTGACCTGAGACAGGGCTTGCCTGGAGCCCCTAAAGTGCTCCCAAAGTGCCCTCAGCTTTCCAACTTCAGAGCTGTCAGATCTTCGCGTGTTCTCGCGCGGGGTCCGAGCACAAGCACCGGGATGTGAAGAAGGAGGTTGAACGATGAAGCTGCACTGCAATTCCAGAGAGGGTGAGACGGTGCCCTGAATACTGCAAGTATTTTCTGGAAGTGCTGTGGTTTCTTGACACATTAGACATTGGGTTTTTTTCCTTGTTACCAGTTTACTGCTTTTCCAACACGTGCTGCATCCTGGGCGAGTTCCCGCCGGGCGCTGCCTCCTCCTCAGCCGGCTCGATGTTTTTTTGGCAGGTCTTGGAACATTTTTGACAACACACGGCAGGACCCCACAGGACTAACAGCAGTTCTTCAGGCTACGGATCTGGTGGGAGTCTTGCATATGCTGTACTGTGTTCTTTTCCACGGGACAATTGCAGATCCAAACACAGCCAGTCCTAAAGACAGCTATGCCACCAACACAGTCCAGGTTGCCATTCAGAGTTTACGTTTCTTCAATAGTTTTGCTGTTCTTGACCTGCCTGCCTTCCAGGTAACTCATGTTTTAAAGCTTCTCTTGGTGTGAAAATGTTCATTATTGATTATACCTTCGGACTGAGTTTTGTCTCCAGGATCTTACTTACTGAAGGAACTTTCACAATTAAATGTTTAGGTTTTACGCATAAAGTTTATAACTGTTATTTCCACCGTATAACTGTGGCTAATGAATTTAATCAAAAGGTGAAACTTTAGGGTACGTAAAATGCTAAATCCAATCCATTCCATCTTCTAGCTTCTTTTTACTTGCTTCTGTGTATTGTGTTCTATATTTAATTAGTCCCAAAAATGTAAAAAGAAAAATTTTTATCAAAAGCACTAAATAAAAGTTTTTCTATGGTGAAAAGATTTGCTTGTAATATAACCACAATTTACATTTTCCAGTGCGTTCAGTGGCCACCTGCTTTAAGATTGTGCAACTGAAACTGAAAATCACTTGATACCAATTTTTTTTATCCAAGTAGAATTTTATTAACCAAAATTGGAAACTTTTCATAATTCTCATTCAAATAAAAAATGAAAAAAAATTGCATTTCGATTCCTGAAAAGGTAAGTCTCTGCTTACCTTTCTCTGTGAACAGAGTTCAAGTGTAAATGAATCGTTTTGCCTTACAAAGAAAGTACAAATACTGGTATATTTCTCAGATAAATTGACAAAGTTGGATTGGTAATATAAAACGTGTCAAAAAGCATTGCTTTGAAAACACATTTAGCAGCATCGATCTCCTGCAACTCATCAGAACAGGTTTCTTTTAATATGTAACTGGTCTGTAAATTGTACCACACACTCCATCTGAAATGCGCTAAACTCAGTGAGAACTTTGCACAAATGAAGAATTTGGTGTAAACCTCCTTCAGTTTGTGTTTCTTGCCTTTGATTTTCAGTCCATTTAGTGTCTTTACCAACAGCAACAAGCCAGCTGTGTGTAGCAGTGTTCGTTTGTGTGGCTGCAGCTGCAGGACCCAGTCCAGTCAGGGTTTCTTTGCAGAGATGTACCGGGATGTTTATTGGGGTTTCATGTAAAACAACCCTTACACACACTATTGACTCCAGTTTCTTTCTCTAAATGGAGGTGTACAAAGGAGTTCCCTCCTACCCCTTGCTCGGTACCTGTGGGTGTGAGACTGGCTGTTTCTGTGTTGCTGTAGGTTTTACAGGGTTGTGCCAGAGTCAGGCTTGAGCTGGGACAGGGGAGCTACAGCAGATCCCACTGGCTGAAGGGCTTCTCCCTGATGTCCCAAGATTTTGAAATCCCGAGATTTAAAAATTATTTCTAAAACACCATCTTCTGCTTACACTGCCTGTGTTTATCCCTCTATCAACACCCTAATATCTCAGCATTTATAACAAACCATTAGTTTGTTCTACATAAAACGGTGAAAGTTGGGAGTGAGGAGTGGCTGAAACCCAACCAGTGGGAGTTATTTCCCTCAGCTCCCCGACGCGGGGCTCGCTCAGGAGGAATCCCTGAGCTTGGTCCGAGCTGTTTGTGAGGGACAGGCAGGCTGGTGTAGCCTCAGCAGCTCTCCCTTTCAGTGCACTAATGGGATTTGTTTCTGTAATGTTAAAAATAACCCACCTGAGGCAGTTTGCTGTCCATTCTGACCCTGGGGGCCGGAGCAGGCTGGCAGACAGCAGAGGGAAAAGCCTCGTTTGTGTGCTGTCTGATTATTATCTCCGAGGAATAGTTTTATCACTTATTAGTAGGACTGTGGAATAGGGGGATTTGATTAACAGAAGAGGTCTGGTGATTCTAGAGTTTGTATTAGCACAGATGGCTCCTGGGTATATATTTCATTTGATTTGACAATCTAAACAATTGAAAGATGGTAGTGAGAAACAACGCAGGGCCCTGAGCTGATATTAATTCTGGCTAAAAAGGAAGCATAGTTTCCTTGAAAAATTAGTTTAACTTTTATACACAAACTCGGGTGCCCTTTGACCTGTTGTTATCAGGGAAGGTTAAACCCAGAGTGCTGGGTCACAGCATGCGTGGACAGCACTAATTAAATAAGGGTGGACCTGAGAATATGGCATTTACATGATGTAAAGCAGTAAATGGTGGCTGTTTTGGGCACTAAAGGTTGAAAATACACTGGCTTTACAGAAAGCTTGAGGTTCAAGGTGGAAGGAATCCACAGCTGAGTCGGGTTTAGTTGTCAAGGATTCTACTTTTGCTGGGTGGATTTGGAGTTTGGTAAGACTGAGCTACGCTACAGCCTGGGATTTTTGTGTATGTGCCTAACACAGGCTACAAGGTAGAAAATGGAGAAAACTCTGAAATGAAAGAGATTTTCTCACAGGCCTGCACTGCTGTTTCATTAGAGTTAGGAGACTGTCATGCTCATTCCTTGTGCTTTAGTTTTCCCCTTTGACCCTGTGTCGCTCTGTCTGTTTGACATGTTTATTAAATAGAGGCTGTAGGCTGCGCAGATAAAATCTAATTCTGAATCTCCACGTTACAGCAATTTGCCTACTTTTAAAAAGCATCCCGAGAAGCTTTGCAGCTGAGTGTTCTCTCCTTTTAGATGTTTCTAAGTTTTTATAATGTTTGAAAATTCATTATTTGTTATTCGTCATTGTATTCCATTCAGAGCATGAGTTATGAAGAAGAAATGCATTTTGCCCTGTTGCAGAAATGGAGATGGTTTGGTTTCTTTTGCTTATTCCTAAGAAATATTATTAACATTAAGTTTTCCTGGAACATATAGTGTATATCAAATGGAATGGTCAGCCTAAGGCTACACTGAATCTCAGCTAAGCAGAATCCAGTTTTTCCTCTGTCCCTTGAAAATTTGAATTTATTCTTACTTTTGTGGCCTTTAATGTTACTGTGCAATTGTGAATGATAAGTGACTGGAAGAAGAGACTCTGTCCTCTGCAGTCATTGCAACAAAGAACATAGTCTGTACTTTGCAAAAAAAAAACCAGACCAGAAGGGTGCAGCTGATGTGTATTCAACTCTCAACAACAACACACTGCTGGAGTGTAATTTCTGTCTCTTGGCCTTTTTTTCCAGTCGATTGTGGGTGCTGAAGGACTGTCCCTTGCCTTCCGGCACATCATCAGCTCCCTGCTGTGGTACTGCTCCCAGCACACGTGCGAGGGATTGCTGCACGAAGTCATTATTTGTGTGGGCTATTTCACTGTAAACAACACAGATAACCAGGTAAGGCAAATGGAAAATGGGATCACAAGTTATCAGGGGCACATTTAGTCATGGTTCCCTCCAGAAAGCTAAGCCCCTCGGCACCGGTTTTGAAGCACTTGGGATTCCTTTGAGCACGAAGTGCGTGTTTGGCAAAGAGAAACTGAAGTTGTATCTTAAAACAAAAGCATTAATTTTATGTGGCCATAAGCAAACTCCATGTTCTTATGCAGACAAGGATGCTGACGTTGCACTGATTTTAACTAGCCTTGCTCTATGCCAGGGTATACTTAGAAATTGATATTCTTAATTCCAAGTTAGATTCATGTCAGCTTGATCAGATGGCTGTGGTACCCTTTTTAAAGCCAACTAAGCTAATCTGCCATGAAGACTTGTCCTTGGATGCCAGTGTAGCCATCTCCCTGGTTGCCAGTGTGCTTATTTAAGTTTAAACCGTTCTTCTTGAATCCTTTCAGTAGTAAACCAAATACCCTGTCCAGCAAACAGTGGAAATTCCCTTTTAGCTTCCCTGGCTGGATCCACTTTTGCCAGTGGACTCTGTGACTGCTCTTATTTGCTTATAAAATAACCCAGACACAAACCTCCAAAAGGATTTCAAGTATTTTAATCTTTAAAATCTCCAAGTTTGCTCAGCTTATGTGTAACATCTCAGAATGTATTGGGCAGGGCAGAGGTTGGCATTGACACTTTGGGTATGTGAACCTGACTCTGGGTGTGCGTTGTGGTGCCCACGTCTTGGGCACGGTTCAGTTGGATGCTGTACTTTGTGGAGTTACTCACTGTGTTCTCTCTCCATACTTTTACCACCTGCTTCCTGGTTTTGCTCAAATTTTGGGATAGGGGTTCAGGATGAGGAGCTCAGTGCCCTCAGTTCAGCTGATGAGCGGAAGGAGTAAGTGGTACAACTTGTCAGTGAAGGTTTAGAGAAAAGCTGCTCAATAATGTTCTTGCTATAGTTGAGAGACTTAGAAATTCTCTATAGTTGTTGACTGTGATTGGAACACTGTCATATCTTAAAGCTGACAGTCCTGTCACAAGTATTAAGTAATTCTATAGTGATGTTGCTGTGGCTTTGGCCACCACTGGAGGGAAGATCCTGCAGCCTTCCTACCCTGTGTGACCAAATCCCACTCAGGATCTGCAGCTGACTGGGGGCAACCCTTTAATATGGTCGTTTTTAAATCCCAGTGATGTTGCTGCCGTTTTGAGCCCCTCAGCTGCCTGGCGGGTCGTGCTGGCACCCAGAAGAGCCGGCGAACTCGCGTTGTCTCTTCTCCGCCGTTTAAAAATTTCTGTCTTGGCACGCAAGCACAAACAGATGTGATTCATTGCGTGGAGGATTTGCCACTACAAACACTGCCAGGAATAGCGCAGAAGAGGGATTTCCTACCAGCAGTTGCAGTCTGGAGCGCCGGTCGCTGTCGGTGCCCCAGGGCGAAGGTCCGACTGCGGGGAGTGGGCACCGGGCCATGGCAGCAGCTGGCTGGGGCCGGGGGGTTGCCGTGGGCCGTCCCTACGTGCTTCCCAGCTGGGGATTTGGAAGGGTCTTGGAGTCTTCAGCATGTGCACTTGGGCTGGAGGTTCATGTGCAGCCGCTGATGTGCCCCGGCCAGAGGCAGGTTTTGGGATTTATGCAGCTCTGAGAATCAAGTTTAGGCCTTTGATCGAACAGCCGTAGGATGTGGGTGCCCGACAAGCTGCCCGTTAGGGTGGTTTGCTTTAGAGGTGCTATCTCAAGAGATATCATGATGTGCTTAACTTTTTTATGTTATTTCTGGTATTTCTCATTAATAAGTTTTCGACTGAGGAAGTGGCATTTTGGTTTGTCTTTTTTATTAAAAAGAAACAAAGCATTTTCAAAACCTGAAGCATTCCTCACTCGGGTACTTGCAAAATACAGGGAAGGTTTTTCACTGAAAGGAAACAATTTTCCTGTTACTACAAGGCAAAGCAGTACAATTTGCTTACAGTCCTTATTTTCAGGTGCTGTTGGTGTTGTGACTTCCACTAAAGACAGACTTCCTTTCATGAAAAGGGAAGTGCTTTCTGTTCATTCAGTTATGGTTTAATTTTTTTATTATGTTATGAGCTTCCAATTTTTTTTCTTTCGTTGTTATTATCCTACTAAAAATAAAAAATTGGTCTCACAGTGAAAGTTTTCAAATAGTAGGCTTGAACTCCTGGCAAGAACAGTGTAATAAAAATAGATACACTAGACTCGAGCTATGAAAACAAATTTCCATAAAGCCAGATAGTTCTGTTTATTTAGTATTTGGACCAACTTGAACTGAGGCAATAACTGACATATCTGAAAGCAGATTCATGCTCTTCTTGCAGTCAAATGTGCATTTGTTTGGAAATGTTTGTAGTTTAGAGTCTTTTCCTCTCTAAATTTGTATTCCTTATTACAAACAGAGGTATGTTTTCATTCCTTTCAACACTCCAAACAAAAAAGGTCAAACAGTTGTTTGGAGTTTTCAGTATGCCTTTTGTGATTCCTTTACCTACCCACACCAGTGGATAAATATCCAAAGCAGCTTAGTGGAATAAAGAAATAAAATTATTATTAAAAAAAAAAAAAAGGCAGTTCCCCAGTTTGGAGAATAGATAGATTTCTAAAAAGGAAATTTTACAGCCTGTCAACCTCAACCTTGACCTTCTGTAGTAGTTCTGTGATTTAAGTAAGCGAACCATTACCACTGTGCAGTCAAAATCATAAAAGGGCAATTTCCGAAATATTTCACATTCATAGAACAAAATAGAACAAAAGAGCATCATGTGCCAGTCATTTAATGTAACATAGGTTTGTCTTCATCTGTTGCACTGTCTGTAAAAGCCTTTATATTTAGTTGAGTGGCAAATTGAAAAGGAAGGTTTTTTTCTGTTGTGTGGCTTCGAGATTCCCATTTCCCCGAATCCGAGGGGCCCTCCCTTGCACACACCGAGGCAGTGGCTGGGCTCCCACTTGGTGTTTTCACCACGGCTGGCTCTTGGTCCAGGCCCAAGTGATTCTGCTGAGGGGCAGTGAGGACAATGGATTCCTAAGGAACACATTCCTGAGTGTTTTGATAGTGCTTGCTCTGTTTATTTTAAAAAGACTGATTTTGCTGACTCTGCCCGCATAGAATATATTAGTAATATTCCTTTCCTTTTTTCCTATTTTGTTTTAACATTCATAAAGCTTTTCCAGGGCAGCTGCTGTCACTGAAGAAATAAATCAGTTATGAAACTGAAAATTTCAAAACCCAAGGAGTTGTTTCTTTAATATTTGAAATGGCCCGACGTCAGTAGTGCAGCCCGAGCTGCACTGTCTGTTTTGTATCGGCACGTGAACTTGTGTTTACTACAGAGCCAGACAGCCTGTGCTTCACACAGCGCTCTGTAATTGTGCCACAGCTTTATTAGGCATCTGCTCTGCCTGAACTGGGAGCAAGGAGAAGGGATTCTCTTTTTTTTTTTTGGCCACCATTTAATCTACTGCCATACAAAAACAGGTCCCATGATACCAAGGATAGACACGTAAAACTAAACTGCGTAATAAAAATAATGTCCAATCTTCCAATAGCCAACCCTGCTATATCAGACCGTAGAATTACGGTTTCTAATCAAAATGTTCCTGTTAATTAAAAATATCCTTCTATTTCATTACATTTTTATTCCCTTTCGTTGTTTGATTTAATTAGTATAATGAATATAATTAGCATGTGCTGTCAACTCGCCTCATTTGCATATTATATTGGATAATTGAATGTGGCCCTGTAATTAAATTAACACGAATGACAGACGATTTGGCTTCTTTCACGTTGCTGTGCTGGGAATAGAAGTCTTTCCATATTCATTGCAGTTAGGGGATATTTTTCATCTGAAAAGTCCTCACAAATCAGATCCTCAGGCTGAGGATCTTGTCTGACAGGCTCCAAAAGAAGTTGCATTGTTCATTTGCATTGCTATCTCTTTATTTAAATAAAAATAGCTTTTGTTCTCCCGGGTTTTGGCACACGCTGTATTTGAAGTGCTTTAGGAGAATCCCACTAACTTTGGGGATTTGTAGGATGTGGAACTGTGTCCTTCTGAAAGATACTATTAATGGATTGCAAAACCAGATCTCTTTGAAAGAGCTGGAGGAAAGTGTGTGCAGCTTTTCAGAACATAGTTATAAAATTGAGATTTGTAAGTAGAAGTGAAAACTTTTCTTAGAAGTTTGGGGAAAAATTTAGAGACACACCATATGTCTTTCAGAAAGGGATTTTATCCCCTGAAAGTTTATCTTCCAGTTGCATAAGTCTCACTTATTTCTCTGCCCCTCCAAACCCTCCATCCCTGGACACTTCTGCCCGCTAAGAATAGCATGTTATTCATATTATAAACCTATAAATAATTGAAATGTTAACATCTGATATATATCTGATATATCTGATATATATTTTCAACATATTCAACATATGTTGAAAATACAAGCAAATGGAATTAGATTTAGTAGTATCGATCACTTACTAGAAATTTCTCCTTCCTATATACATGTGGAAAACCTATTGCAAGATACAGTTCAGGCATCCCAGCTATAGCTCCAGTTGAAGGAGCAAGGAGCAGTAAGATTACAGGACATTTTGGGAGAGGAATTTCTCCCGTGTTAAATGTATAAAACATCACACGGCAGTATCGCAGGTATAAATATAACACTTAAAGAAACTAAAATACTGTATAGTAGGCACAGTTCTGAAAGGATCATGACATTTATCACTCATTCCCAGCACACAAAGCATGGCAGTTATTCCCCAGGAAAGGCTTCATCTCGAGATTGTGTTTTCCCTTTTTTTGTTAAATGATTCACTTGTAGTTGTTGGGCTGCAAGGGACTCTGACAGAGTGACTTTAGATTAGAATTGACCTTTGGTAGGGAAATTATTTTGTGCTTTTGACAGAGTTAGTGCATATTGAGTTTCAGTATGTGGCCAGTTTCCTCTAGTGTTAGCGTGGAGGAAGAAAAATACTTCTGAATGGAAAAATTGTCAAAATCAGAAGTCGACAGGAAAACTTGGAAGTTATAAAAATATTACGTAGAGTTTCCATATGGGTTGTTTACTAAAGGCCATCATTAAACTTTCATTATTTGTGTTGCTTTTGGGGCTATGGAGGGACTGGAACAGTTTTGATCTGGTAGGTGGAGTTTTTGAAAGCACAGCACAAGAGTGAAGATGCAGGAATTGGAAGTTACCGTGTAGTTAACATCCCTATCTGTAAGTAAATAGTATCTGAAATTACTTAATTCTGATTTTGTTAGTTTCTTCTCAAAGAGAGATTTTTAGGAGGATTGATTTCATGTTGAGATTGTGGGTTTATTTCTTTAAACCTTAAAAAAGCACACCCTGACCTTTTAAAGCTTTATAGTTCCGCACAAAAAATATGCCTGGTAAATTTTGTGAAATAGCCGATTTTGGCAAGTGAGTGATTCATGTGAAGTTGTAGTCTTGACTCCCATTTAGAAGCACTTCAGCTTGTGAACAGAAATCCCCCAAGGATTAAACTGCCCACGTTAAAGCGGAGTACATTAAGCCGGCTCTGTAATGTGTGCTTTTGCTCCTCAGACCACATAAATTCTCTTAAGTGAACCCGTGTCTTCAGGAAAGATGGCATTCCTGTCTGGGCAGTCAGGGAAAAGTGGGGACGCCTCTTAGGTAATTTGTCAGACACCTTTGTTGTTTGAGCTTACTGAGAAAACCTTTTCTTTTCTAAGAATGAACTATGACAAAGCCAAGCAAATACGGCAGAAGCATTTGGGGCTGCACATTTCATGTGTCACATCTTAATTGTATTTCCAACACTCCGAAACGCATCACGTTGCAGGGTGGTTTTTTTCTGTTTTGCTTTTTGAGAGGATGTGGGGAAAGTAATTTAATATGAGCGAAGACTTAACGTGAAATCAAGTGCATTTAGTTTCGGTTCATGGTGGGCTGGCTGATTCCTGTAGGGAGGGGAAGAGAGAGTAGAGTGTGTAGGAATTAGCGTGAGAAATGAATGCATTTGGATTTATCTTATTGTCTTATTCTCAAACTGTAAACACAAAAGAATAAACTTATCTCCCGATGTCATCAAAGCCAGTACTTTCAGCAACCTTAAAACATGTCCATAAGGAAGCTTAGAGAGGAAGAGAGAGAGAGCAGTCAGCTAATGCCGCCTCCAGAGCGCAACGTTCCAATCTCACTCCTGGGTCGGGGATAAAAGGAGTTTGGTGGTCTCAGCTTAATCCCCGGTGGAACTTTGTCCTCAGGAAAAAGCACCACACGGTTTGGCTTAGTCCTGCTTAATGAGTGGTTTGCTCTGGGCTCAGACCCGGGCCTGGGCCGCTCCGGGCTCTGCCGGTGGCGCTCCCTTGGCGCGGATGGAGCCGGAGCTTGCGCAACGCCCGCCGTCCTTCTGCCCCGCTCCCAGCCTGGCGCTCGCTCCTCTGCGTGAGAGTTACATTTCACACAGAAATCCTGAAACAAAGTCTAAAGCCTGCAAATATTTAATCAGGCCTTGTGAGCTATTGTCTGCCTCGCCTCGTGTGTGGGGGAACTCCCTGTGCTTCTCCCATAAACTCTCGGTTTTCCAAGTCTCCGCCGACCGCGGTGCCTGTCCCCGGCGTGGCCGGCCCCATGCAGAGGGAACGCCGGCCTGCTCTGTGTTCACAGCGCTGGGCTCGGCCAGTTGACAGTTCTCCCGAGCACTTGGATGCTGCTCTGAGGGTGGGAGCCTGCGAGAGGCCCAGAGAGGTCTCCCGAAGCCGTTTTGTCGCGTTCAGCTCAAGTCACACGTGATGGAAGCGATACTGAAACGTAAAGAAAGAACGAAGTGCATTAATTGAGTACTATGGAAAATTTTGCTCGTCTTCCTCTGCTCTTAGCAAAGGGTAAATTGCAGCAAAGGGTAAATTTTTCGTGGCAGAAGAGCACATTTTCTCGCTCTCTGTTTGAAGCTTTGTCTCAGCCAGCTCTGTAACATGTCCAATGGTTCAGGGTTTCACAGGCTGCTTAGTTGATGATTAGATACTTTGACAGACCCTTTAGATTTCCTGTGGAAGCCATAAGACAAAATGTGCTAGGAATACTAATCCTGAGGGCTGTGTAGCTTACTTGTGAGTGGGGTTTTGGAGTGTGACAGAAAACGTTCGCTTTTGAAGGGAGAAAATGCTCTGAGACATACAAAAAGATTTTATGTGTTTTAGACTGTAATGTTTGAATTATTCACACCTTCTGGGGATTTTGACCCAAACTAGCTCTGTTACCAGGGATGCTGGCAGAAACCTCAGCCAATAGTCTCCTTAAACTTCTGTTGACTATGGTCCTGTTTTCTTCTCTAAATCATCTCGTTTCAGATCGTGCCCAAAGCAGCAACTTAAATTTATAAGTGGTGTATCCTCAAAGTTGAAGATGTCATCTAAGTGTGAAGATGAAAAACAGTGCACTGAAAAACAGTGCAGGGCTACAAAGGGCTGATTCTATTAATTTCAGGGCTCAGAATAATACCTGAGGGTTTAAGACGTGTCTCAATGATTTTTTTTTAATTTTATCTTACAGAACACATGTATTTCTCATACATTTAATGTATAATAATATTTTCTGATTTTAAATGATCAGGCCAACAAATACATAAATCTCCTTTTATGTTATTGTGGAAACAATGAAGTTTATAATTTTCTAGAAAGAAGTGATACCCTTAAGGTCTTTAAGTCCGTGATTAACACAAGAGCAACCTCACATTTAAATGTTTATCTTTATGATAATATATCAAATGCTAAAATGCTGTCACTTCTCAAGTTAGGCTTTTCCTTAATACCTTTTCTAGTTCAGATACTAGATTACTATTTTATCCTGTAGCCTGGACATATATTAAATTCACAAGTACCCTCAGTGCATATTAGAATTGTTTCCATTTTCCTTTCATCACTTTGTAATGAAGTTTATCTTTTACAATATGTGTTTAACATTTATTTATTGCTGAATTTGATCTATACATACTTCACTTGTTATAACCGAGGTGACTTGTTAGTTGTCATTTGGGGTGACATTTTTTTGAGAGCTTTGTATAAAGAACTTCTTTTCCTAGATTTCCCCCTAGCACCACTTCTGGTAAACATTTTGAAATCTTCACTGCGTGGCTGCGCTGGTAGTTGTCATCATCCTATCCTAAATGTTCATACATCTTAGGGTGATTACACAAAAACTGCTGAGATGATTTTTTTTCTGCTGTGTATACACAGAGCAACCCTGAGTCTGCTTAAAGCACAGAGCTCTGAAAGGACAGTGCTTACAATGTGGTTTATAGGAAGACTAATGTTATTCCTGAACTCTCTTATCTTTTCTCTCTGAAGGCTGACACGTGACGCTAAGAAAATAAACACTGGAATTTTTCAAATACACAAAATTCTTATTTTTAAATTTGACTGCAGCGTTCTGGAACTTTCTTTTTGCGTAGAAATGGTGCTCTGAATTCCTGAGAAATGTCAGGAGGAATTCAGAGCATTCTTTGCTCACAGCTTTGCCAATAGTGGAGTTTGCAAAATGGAAAGAAAAGAGCTTGACCTTAAAACAGAAGAAGAGCCTGAGTGGTGACATATTCTGCTGATTAAATACTAGCAGTATGAGATCTGTTTATATAGGAGCAAAGAAATAATGCAGATCTAACTTTGAAGAGAAACTCTGGACTACTAATAAAAAGACTTATTTCTTTTACCAAGTTATAAATAACCTAACATCAAACAAAAAGATTTAACTGTTTGATGGAATATTGTTGTTACAGGAATTAGATGCACAGTTCCTGTTCAATAAAGTTATTAGTTTTTAGTGCAAATTAGAGTTGACATTTATATAAATGATAAATACGTGGAAAAGAAACATTAGGAGTTCCCATACCAACAGTACCACTTTAAGATCCCAGTGTTTATAATGGCCACGCTGAAGTTTGGAACCGCAGGTCATCCGAGATAGCGGGGAAGGCAGGGAGTGCCCCTTGGAGAACCATTAGCTTTTTAGGCTGAGTTGTTGTAAGAAAATTGCGTCTGAACACGAACCTACATTAGAGCAGGAGAGCACAGTCAAGTAGAAGGGCACGTTTTAATGCTCCGTTTCATAAAAATAAAAGGAAATTCTATTGGGAAGGATGTTTTTCTGGAAAGTTAGTTCAGCTCCCAGTGATTAAGCACCGGGTTTGTTTCTGAGTACCTGTGGAACACACCGTTTCATCTGCAGGTTTTTCTCCAAGAGCCAAAGTTGGTTTTGCTTCGGGAAGTTTTGAACTTTCCAAAGTTACAATTCAGCTCTATTTTCCTGTATCCACGTTAGTATAACCTTGTCTCAGTTTTCACTTAATAAAAGAGCTACAACTTCTAATACTCAGTCATAATGGCTAGAAAACATCATCCTGAGTGTAGAGAAGGAAGAACACAGCGCTGTCAGGCGGGGTTAGTCACCCAAGAACGGTGCACTTGGATGACTTGTAAGGTTTTGTTCAAATCTGGGCACTTGGGGGTTTTCGTGGCTACAGATTTCAGGTCTCTCCTAGGCAATCTTCTCCCGTTCTCTGCTATCAATTTTCCCTGTCTCCTGTGGATGACCAGAAACCGATGGGCTGCAGAAAGGCCCTGTCAGTCCCGTTATCTCCCTGCTGCAGCGGTGCCAAGCAGGAATCCCTCTGCTTGGATCTGGGGAGGCACTGCCAGGGGCTCAGATGGCAGCTTGGAGCTGCCGGGTGTTGTCTCTGACTTCTCCTCTGGACACTCCCTGCCCTGCAGGTCTGATGGATGGTGGCTGGGCCATTGGTGCCAGCCGTGCATTTGTTCCCAGAGTTTCTTCCCAAAGTGAAGCACTTCTCGGTTCTTTGGTTTGCCCTTGCATAGAAAAAATGCTTGCTGCCGGTTTTCTTTTCTTCCTGAGCAGAGAATTAATTAGCTGCTTTGAAAAACAATTCCAGCAGGTTTATTGTATATATTGACAGAAATAACTGACAAGAATGATGTCTTCACAGAGCTGCAAAAGTCCAAGTGAAATAAGTGAAACAAGAAAACCTAAATCCACCAGCAGAACTAGACTAAATATTGCTCTAAAAATCAGCACTTCCACTCTGCAGTAATCCTGGACTAACCTTGCATAGTACACAAGCAGTGAAAAAGTTTTTGGTCTGAGACTGAACCATTTATTTTGTTATCTGACAATATTTAACACACGTGGGAAACCAATCTGGGATAATAATCTTCTTTAAATCTCTAGAAGGTTGTAGGCAGAGTTTTAAATTCAATTATTTTCTCTTTTTTAAATGCTTTATGGATATAAAGTGTGTGCATTTACAACTTGGAAAGAGAAACTTAGGTTGTCACCAAAAATGCTACTCCATAATTAACAAATCTTCACAAGGCAATTTGACTGAACTGCTAGTTCTTGATAAATTAGTCACATGCATCTACGTTAGGTGTCTAATTAGAACATATGAATATAGGAATGAGATGACATGATTATATGAATTATCAATTTACTTCAATTTGATTGATATTTGTTCAGTATTTTACATACAGCCATTCTTCAACTTTCTGGCTGGCATTTTAGTTTTCTCAGTGGAAATCATGTTTATTACTTACAAGGTGCTTATACACTCATCTACCTGAAAATTATACCTGAAACTCTATTATGAAAATAGAGTTTCAAAGACTAGAGGATTCTTATTTTGGTTTTCTGTAAGATTTTACAGCTGATTTGACATGTAACTGCAGAGACATCCTGTATCGTCACTGTGTCATTCCAAAGATCTGTATCCCATTAGTTATGAAGATTTTGTTACCTTCCTTTGACAAAAATACTTATGTATGCATTTTAAAGTAATTGTCGTTTTCACTGATGATAAAAGGAAAACAGAAGTGAAGTATAAATGTATATACAGTATGTAAATAGAATTAGGAGGTGTTCTCCACATCTTTCCCTTGCTAAGGTCTCAGGAGAAGGTTGTCCCAGTGCCTGCCATTGGTTACCTCCTTGCCCAGGCAAGCAAGGAAAGGAGCTGCATTTCTATGATTGTCATTCCTTAAGGAGCATCAGAATTTTATTTTTGGGCATCACTGAAAAATGAAATGAGCTGCAACGTTCCCCTTTGCTCCCCAGAGGAAAATCATGCCCTGGTGTTTTGGGTTCATATGGTCTGTTAGTTCCCTAGCAAAGGCCTTCAGGCCTGGGAAGTTCTCCTTTGTCAGGTGCCAGGAAGCAGTGGCAGCAGAGGAAGGCTGCTGGAGCTGTCCTGGTGGGAATACAATGAAGAACTGAAAATCCAGGATGGAATATCCTTCCAGCAGTCCCCTCAGGTCTGTAGCCAGACACCCTACCTAAGTGACAGGGGAAGCCTTATCTCCCAGCAGAATGAGTTCCCCTCACAACTTTATTACTGTTCCATACCACAAGGAGCTTTTAATTTTTTTTGATGGATTGTCCTTTCTTATTGCTCAAGTGCTGTGTGGCACATTGCTGGCTTTTGTCACTGGGGTCTGTTTTGAAAGACTGACTTTTATGCTGCTGCAGGCTTTCCCAGCGAGAGGAACTGCAGCAAATGGCCAAGCAACACACTATATAGTGAATATTGGCCCTAGTAAATGTGAGGAAAACATGGATTCATGAATCATACTTTCCTAAGTGATAAACTTTCAGAAATACCAGTACGGTGGATCGGGATAATTATTGCACTTGTGAGAGCAGAGTGCACTTCCCGAAGAGCCACACGGGAGCACGGATTGCTGGCAGGGCAGTGGAGAGAGCCTGACCTGCTGGCTATTGGAGATTAAGCAAATTAGCAGGACCTGCAGAAGGCTATAAACTGGTGGGAGTGACAGAAGATAACTGATAGGCAGCCTTGGAAGGTGTTGCTCAGTGGAAAGTTCCCGCAGGTCATCACATCAGTCACCGTGCCGGGCCGTCGGCTGTGGGTGCAGCAGGCACAGCGTGCAGGGTATGGGAGACCTGGAAATGCAGACAGGCACCAGGCAGGGGAGGTTGTAGTCTTAAAGGTGAGGATTTAAGATACTCTTGCCTCTCCCTCTCAGCAGGCTTTTACTTTGAAAGCAGACAGGCCTTTGGGCAGCGCTTTCTGGTGTGCTAACCCTGAATCCTCACCGTGCTCGGGAACAGGGGCTCCACCTCCAGCATGATTTGGATCTGGAGTTTGGCTGGTAGCACAGAAAAAAACTTCATTAATTCATCATGAAATAGCATTTCAGAAATGTATTTACTGTGTCTCTTACCTGTGCATAGCTTGGGTCTTCAGAGAGCTGTTCTAGAACATGTTGGGCCATTAATAAACTAAGCTAAGCTGGAATTTATTCCAGCAAAGCCCAGGCAAAACCAATAAGGTTGTATAAATATCTGTAAATTTTGAGAATAAGCAACATTTTTGAAGGAAATACAGAAAACATTAAAGTGAGTTGCCTGCTCTGGATTTAAAAAAAAAAAAAAAAAAAAAAAGAAGTAGCTTGGACTAATTTAATAGGTCTCAATTCAGAAAAAGAAAACCACAAGCAAATATTAATGGAACATGGACACACAGCTGAAGTTAAGCAGGTGCTTAAATGCTTGGCTGTACAGAAATGCAGTGATTTAATTAGGATCTTGTTACATTTGACAGGCATATCTGACTTTCAGGCTAGAGAGTGAGCAACAAGAAAAGCTAATTCTAGGTAAATGTGTCTGGATCCCAGTATGTGGCAGGAGAGGCAAGCTGGATTTCAGTAAGGACTTTGTATCTTGTATTAGAGTGTTTTGTAAGATGAGTATTCCGTATTCCAGGCCTGCAAAACTCCCTGGGATCATTGAGCCAAAAGGCTGTTAAAAAAAAAAAAAAGAAAGAAAGAAAAAGAAAAAAAAAAAAGTCAAGAAAAAGAAGCACAAGGTTTTTGTTTTCTTTGTTGTTCATCTGCTCAGTTGAGCTCTGGGCTTCACTTTCTCCACCCACTGACAGTGAAACAAGGAGTATGTGCTCTGCTACAGGTTTATTTGGTTGGGTTTTTTTCCAGTAAGAGGTGACTCATGGTTTTTTTCCTTCAGAGTACATAATATAGCGTATCAGGTTTAGTAGCTGCATTAGTACAATGAGCTGAAATCATTAAATTGATTCCACATGTGATAAATACCAGATTAAAACATCAGCAGCCCTTGTATATACCTTCCTATCCTTAATGTTGATAACATCACAGCAGTAAAACTGTTGGAAAGCAAAAGATAATGAAATAATAATTCCATGGAAGCTATTTGGGTATCTGCACTGTTAGTTTGGCAAGACTTCACTGACTACCCATGGCATTTTTAGGACAGGTAAAGGAAGTGAACTGTGAAATGAAAAAGGAAAAGTCCCGAAAAATTCTTTGCCTCTGCCTGTTTGTCAAGGGTATGGTGGCCATTAAACAGATCAAGTGTTCTGCTGTTCTGTCCTGGGCCAAAAATACCAATTGTAGTTGCTTTAGTACAATTACAATTGATTTTAGGTACTTTTCTGATTGCAGAATTTACCATAGAAAAATAGATTTGTATAATAAGCACTCTGGTTAATTTAAAGTTTCAGCAGTACTCCCGAACTTGGAGGGCACGTCTCGCTTACAGGGTGGGAGCCAATAGCGAAGTTGAGAATCATCAGTGATATTTTCCTCAAATCAGTGTCTGAATGTGTGCCTAATTGTCTCTTATTTGCCTATCTTTTAAAAATTCCTTCTGTCTTTAAGGGCATTAAGACATTGCTACCAGTATTTTGAAAGGTTTTCAATGTCTTTTTCACTGGTGAACTGAAAAAAAATGCAAACTATTACTTTGTTGATCTTGTTTTTAAACTGAACTGCATTATCAACTTAGTGTGTGCTCTGAAGGTATTGTTAAAAGTGCTTTGAAAACTTGTAAATCCCTATAATTTATGTTCCTGTGGCCTCAACTGCTTCTTTCTGTCCTTCTGGTTTTAATTTGAACGCAGTCTTGTCTGGGTGTGTACCTGTAAAATTGTGTTTTTCCAAGTACAATTTACAGTCATGACCCTCGGGTTTACAGTGTTCCAACCTTATAGGAGCTTCCTCCTATGCCAAAAAGCCAACTTTGGGTCAAACAGCTCTTTCATATTGTAATTGTCTAATCAAGGCTACTTGGAACAGATCCGATTTGGGCATTTTTTAGTTTATCACAAAGACTTTATAAGAATATCAAGTAAATTGGAAAGGTTCCTGTGCAGGAGAGCAGTGATAGCATTGCCTTATTTCTTCAGATGTACACAGTTGTAAACTTAGCCTGCTTCATGACAACAGTCCCATTTATCTAAACAATTCTCCTTTTAGAGCCAATGGCACTGATAGAAACTGAGATAAGAAATACAGATGGGAGGATCTCTTGAGTCTCTCCTTACTGAACCTCCTCGCTGTGCAGCTCACAATCACCTTTTCTTCTTGGTGCCTGAGAATGCGTGGCAGACGTCTCCCATGAAACAGAGTCCTCTCTGATTGCCAGCAGGCACTCTAGGAAAGGATGATCGAGCCTCGGGAGGGAGAGTTTTTCAAATCCTGGTGATTTCTTTCTGGATTTTCCCCCCACCCTGTGCTTGCTGTGGTTAAATGGCAGGCATTGGGGTGTTGTGTTTCAGAGCTCGAACTCAGAATAGTCCCTAGTGCTGTAATTCTTTGCCTTTTGAATTAAGGTATTACATTATCTATTTTATTGTAATCTGCAGATGAATCCCCTTCTTGCTTTCTGTCTTCTTGGGTGACAGAGGAAAAATGTTTCTGAGCTCAATATTCTTGATTTTCTTCTGCAATAAAAATAATGCTTACCCACTGAAACAGAAAGTTATTTGAAGTAAATGTTTTAAGCTTTATTTTTAGTACTTACTCTCAGCCGTGCTCATTTTTTTAGCATGACTTCAGCACCCTTGGTGGCTAACAGGAAGGGAAGAACAGATAGATCATGTGGTTTAATTTTGTTATGTTTGTATTTTCAGATCATCGTACAGTCTGGCCGTCACCCCACGGTGCTGCAGAAACTGTGCCAGTTGCCTTTCCAGTATTTCAGCGATCCTCGTTTAATCAAAGTGCTCTTCCCTTCGCTCATAGCTGCTTGTTACAACAACCCTCAGAACAAGATCATCCTGGAGCAGGAGATGAGCTGTGTTTTACTCGCCACCTTCATCCAGGTATCGCAGCTCTGCGGCCGGGCGGGGTCCCTGCGGCTGCTTCTCTCGCCTTCGCTGAGTGTGGGAATCGTTTGCCTTAAGTAAAACAAGTAAACAGCATTGAAGTACTTTGAGATTCTCTGCAGCTCTTCTCAAACCACAGATTACGCCTCTACTTGAGGCATCTTGTAACTCTGAAAGGTTACCGAGTGGTTCAGGTTCTCACTGTCCACTCAGGATCCTGTTTTTGTTACGGCTCCTGGGTGTACTGGGCAGGTTTGATGTAGGTCCTGCTATTACAAGGCAATTCTTAAAATATTTTTTTTTTTTAATTCCTGCACATATATCTAAAATTGGTATATTCATGTGTTTACATGCAAATGTGCAGTTGTATACTGCGTACCATAGATTTACAGAGAACTGAGTAAGTGTATATATTTTACGCAGAAAATACACAGAACATATGTTACCAGTCTAATCTTGCAATCTTTATTTTTGACAGTAAGCCACTGAGGTCATTACAAATACTGTCTTGAATAAGGATTTGCAGGATTTTTGTTCCCTTTGTCTGAATTTATATGCTGTTTTATCGATCAGATTTTTTGGATGCCTCATGGTTTCTATACCTTGACCGTTTCCAATGAATAAGTGCAGTTTTCATAAACACTCCACTATTAAAAATAATATGCTTTTATGAGTCTAGTAACTCTGTATCAGTCACCTGAAAGTTACTGTTGTTGATACAGAAATGTTAGTCAAGCTGTTTTCCCTAATGCTTTACAGCTACTCCAAGGATACTCCAAGGATAGGCTACATGCATTTGAGAGAGAAGGCACAAGAACTAAATATTTACTGAAAGTTTGCATAAGTTCTGAGTGCAACTACTTTTTATCCTTTTAATGCTAAAATAATTGCATAGCAGGTTTTTTTAAAAAAGTTTGGAACTTAGTATTAAAAGAATTTGCTACAGTCATAGTGAAACTACAGATTTCAGCGTAGAAGTTGCAGTGGCAAAAACATAATTTAAGCGTTATGAGGAAATGCAGCAAGTTTAGTTCAGGTTTTTTTTTTCAGCCAAAAAATACAAGAGTGGAGGAGAGTATTCTCTATATGAATAATTCAGGATCTTTAGCTTGATTTCTGTGCTATAAGAGATGGAATGGCATTAAAATCCCCAGTAGCTACGGTAAAGTGTAAGTTTATCTACAAGGGACAACGTTAATTTCCAGTTAGAGGTTATATTTCAGATGTCAAGCCCACGTACTGTTATTGCAGGCTTTTAAAAAAAGTTGTTACATTAAAATATGGAAGAGTTGTGCATGCTGTAAGAGTCCTGTCTTTGCTGACTTCACTGGTACTTCAGTTTTTTGCCCGTGTTAAAGTCTGATCCCAAACGTTGCACATGTGGACCCGGAGAGCGATTCTGGAAGGATCCAAGGAATGCTCAGATCCCGCACACACAGAAGAGACTTCCCTGTCTGCTTTCATTTCAGCTCGCTGCTGTTTGCAAAGCAGATCTCTCATTTGCTTCGGTGGAAGGTTTGGGAAAGACTGTAAAATGTTCCCCCGTGACTAGAAAATGAGGTTCTTCCTGTGCCAGGGAACGCTAAAAGAAGTCCCGTTTGCGTAAAAGTTTGGTGGCGTGTACGAATATAACACTTAAATACAGTGTGTTAAATGTGTGCAGCGGAAATCAAAGGCAAAGGGGTTGCTGGATTTTACCTCCTTACCAACAGATTTATTTCCATCATCTGAAGTTTGCATCAGCCCGTTTATTTTTGTTACTTCGGCTTTTAGAAATAATTAAAAAAAAAAACCCAAACATTTAGGAGCATCCACGATTTGCTAAATTGTATCTCTTGTCAGATAATACCTTCTTCAGCGTTCTGCTCGGTGGATACTCCAGCAAAAGATAGGATCTGTGGTGGGGCAGCCGGCGAGGTCGGTGTCCTTGCTGGCTGCAGCGTCCCGATGCCCGGCAGCAGCAGGGATCACCCGAGGCTCTGGGTGCTCATCCCACAGCTCCGGGGCTGGGGTCACCCCCGCTGGGGAGGAACTTCACACACACCCAAGAGATCAGAACCCCGGGCTCACTGGGAAGCACAGCCACTGAAACTGGAATCATTCCTGAATTTTGTAAGAGTGTATTTGGAGTCAGGAGCAAAGATCTGAAACGCCATTTCTTTTACAGAGACATAGCTATGGTAAATAAAAATCACAGTAAGAACTATTTCCTAAGAAGATATTAAAGCCTTGGATTCTTTGTTGTGTACTAAATTTTTTTTTTTTTCAAAACAAGTATAAATAAGGGAATAAAAATCTACCATATATAGAATTTAAGTGCTGGCAGTATTCTGTTGTTATATGTAGCAAACAAGCCAGAGATTGTTAATTTACAGTTTTCATAAAGTATTAGTATTTTTGAATGACTGTGAAAACTTAAAAATGTTTTAATTTCTCGGGTGTAAGATCTGAAAACCTGATGCCTTCTTTTTTTTTTTCCCTCCATAGGATTTTGCACAGAGCTCAGGCCAAATGGATAATCAGTTATCTCAGCAGAGGGGTACGTTCAATGCAGTGTAACAGAGTAGCAGTTGGTTAGCAAAATGTGTAGATATTACATTTCACTGTGATTTAAATTTTTTTAGCCTGCCTCACGATAAAAGAAATACAATAACTTGCAGCAAGATTTTACAGCTCGGGGAGAGGCTCCCTGACTTACATCCTGACAGGTCTTCCAGCCCTCTCCTCGTCGTATCAGGGATTCAGACTGTTAATCTTTATTAAATGCTGTGTGGTATCATGTCTTAAAATGTGATACTGTACCTGCACATATTTAATTAGCTGTCACAAAGGCTGCCTTCAAAAGTTTTAGGTTGCAGAAGCCACGCAGCAATGCCACTACACCTGGGGAGCCAAAAATCTGTAAAATACTGTCTTGTAATCGTTCTTTAACGTTCATTGGTTTGCAGAAAAGTTGTGATTTTTTTTTCCCCCTCCGTTATTAAGGTTTTATTTAAAATGCAGTTAACTTCTTTAGGCTAAATTTGAAATATTCTCAGCTGAGGTGGCTGTTACTTGCTAAACACATCTGAAATTCAAGTGCTGATGGGCATCTGTTCTTGAGTAGCTGTATTTTGCATAAAGTACCTCGCTCAGTCATTTCTTCCTCGTAGCAAGCAAAAATCCATCACCATTTTGCCCAACATTTGGCAAGAGATGAGCAGTTCTAGGTCTAAAACATAAGCTTTGTGTTTAAAAATAAATTATAACACGTGAAATTAATGTAACTTTATGGAGATTTTTACTGTCAACATTATACCTCTGAGTCTGAAGCAGCCTTGTGCAGTGTCTGCAGCACAAACTTTCCAGGACTGTGTTTGCATGAGAATCTGCTCAAGGAACATCTAAAACCCAAGTGGAAAACTGCTTTTGATTTTCACTATTCAAACTGGATGAACTTTTAAAGAAAGATGACTGTGTGGTGACATGTGAGTGTGGTTTCTAAACATTCCCCAGTTGCAAAAAAGTTGACTCAGTAATAGTATAAGCAGGATTATTTTTATCCGTTGTATCACCGGAATGTGAAGGATGGTGTCCCCAAAAAACCAAACTGGAATAGTAACACTGGTGGGAATACAACCTGAAAGCACAAACTTCGTTGCTGGCTGCTGTGTGGAGGCTCAGACCCACAAACCTGTGCACACACGTGCAGTCCTGTTCACTCGCAGGAGCGAGAGCTGCGTTTGTGCTTGTGCTCTGAGCTCTGGGAGTCAGGGAGCGCGACTCCTCCGCAGCCCTTGGTGGAAAAAAACCAGCTGCTGAGCCGAAAACACCGTTGAGGCTGCCCAGAGCTGAACGAGGCTGAGCTGGTCCCCAGTGGGTCCAAGAACACAGAGTTTGTAAGCTGTGTAATGTTCCGCTGCGTAAAGCAGAGCCTGATCCAGAAGCTTACAAATGGAAGCCTTTGCTCACCAGAGCCTCTGCCCCCCTCCTTAAAGCCAGCCCTCCATGTCCCAAGCTCCACGGAAGTGTCACCCCATGGGCTGAGAAGATTTTGGGAGGGGGAGGGGAGTAAAAGTATCTCAGATTGGCTGCATGTTCATTATTCCTGTTTTATTACCATCTTATCTTAAGAGGGAATAACTTGGTAATTTTATGTTCTGTCTTCAACAGAAAAATTTTTCAGTTCTCAAGATTATCTTGAGCTGTCCAACAGATTCCCGCGGCAGTCCTGGGAAGAAGCTCGGCAGTTCTTCTTGAAAAAATAAGTGTTGTATTTGGTTTTTGAATCCCTAACATCGTCACACTGACCAGTTCCTGCTGACTACCTTCTTTAAAAGGCTGTTCGGAAAC
Source organism: Myiotriccus ornatus (assembly GCA_036023395.1). Classification (NCBI taxonomy): domain Eukaryota; kingdom Metazoa; phylum Chordata; class Aves; order Passeriformes; family Tyrannidae; genus Myiotriccus; species Myiotriccus ornatus. The sequence goes on along the minus strand of JAYRBT010000018.1, from coordinate 19,974,809 downwards.
GGTTTTGATACTCTAAATACTTATTCTGTAGATATATAATTTGCACTATTTATATCATAACTACTGTAGATACTTCCAAGTTCTGTTTTGTAATTTTGATAATTTGAGTTTATTTCGTTCATGTATCCGGTGTCATGATTTGGATGTTTTCTGCCCTGTGATGTGGTGGGACTTGCACTGCAGAACTGCTGAAATAAGGTTGCAAATAGAGAAAATATGTTCTATATATCTTGTAATAAAATAACTTATTCTGTCTGGTGTGACTTCTGCGTTACAAATGTTGGTGTGTTTTAATTACCATAAGCAACACAGGGCTCGGAGAGAGCAAAGAAAAAGCCCCTTAAGCTGTCTTTCTCGTTAATCAAAAGTCAATCAGAATCTAATCAAAAGAATTCGTCAGATCTGGCTCTGGGGAGAGTCTGCTTAAAATTTTTTTGTAATTTGGGATGAGTCACGTAATACGGATTTTTTTAAACCGTGTGCGTTTTTTACTTTTCGGTAAGACTTTAATAAGGCTGGTTTAGCCTAGGGATGTTCTGTGAGAGGGGCCGGTTCCGCGGAGCGGGGCCCAGCGGCGCACCGGGCCGGGCACCGGCCGCGGGAGGGGGCGGGAGGCGCTGCGGGCCCCGCGCTGCGGCGGCGACCGGGCCGACCCCGGGCGGCTGGCGGCCGCGGACAGCGGGACGGGCACCGGGACCGGAACAGGCAGCGGGACGGGGACAGGCAGCGGGACAGCGCTCTCTCGGCAGCGCCCGCACGGCCCGGCCCGGCCCGGCCCGCACTCGGGTCCCGCCCGCGCCGCCTGAGGGGAGGCCGCGCGCCGCCTGAGGCGATGCTGCGGCCCCGCTGCGGCCCAGCCCCGGGAGAACGCGGAGAGCCCCGGCGCGACCAGGACGGAGCCAGGTAATGGCGGGGGCCCCGCGGCGGGGCTGGGAGGGCGGCAGACCCCTCCCCACCTGTGCCCGGCCGGGGCACAGCCCGCCCCGGCGGTGCCGAGCGGCCCCGGGCTGAGGCGGCCCCGACGGCGGCTCGCCTGGAGGGCCCAGTCCTTGCAGCCTCTCGGGGTGGTGCAGCCGCTCCGGCGCCGCGCTGCCCATCCCCTGCAGCCCGGAGGGCTCGGTCAGGGCCCAGCTCTCCCCGGGTGCCCGGGGATGGGGAGGGGGAGTGCAGCTTGCTGTGGCTGGAGCTGCCCGGGCCTGCGGTCCCGCTGGGAGCTGGTCCGCAGCGGTCGCGCCCTGGTAACGGGGAGGGAGCGGGAGCGGCCCCGCCGCGCTCCCAGGTGATGCCAGAGGCAGATAAGGAGCCGCCGCCTGAGTCTGGACGGGGGGATGGATACGCTCGAGGGGTCAGCTCGCCTCGCCCCGGGGAAGCCCCCGCCACCCCCGGGGAGGAGGCGAGGCGGCCGCGCAGCGCGGCAGGTGCGGGCACGACCCGGCCGAGCCCGGGGGCTGCTCCGAAAGGGAAACCTGTGCTCCGCCTCCCCGGCTATAAATAAGCGGCCCCGGTTCTGAAAGCCGATTAACGCAGTGCGGGGAGGCCGTGCGGGAAAAGTCGGGGCTGTGCCCGACCCGGTCCGCGCCCGACTCCGGGGAGCCCCTTCTGCCGCCCTTCCGCGCCTTTTTGGTTTTGGGGTATTTTGGTGTTTTTTTGGTTCCAGTTCTTTCCTTTCTTTTTCTCTTTTTTTTTTTTTTTTTATTAATTCCAAAATACTTAATTCCAATATTCAACCGCTGACTCTGAAAATAAATAACAATAACTTAATTTTGATCGTTAAATGCGCAAACAATCCGTCCTCCGTCCATTGATAACTTAGCATTATTAGTACTGGTTTTCCCGTTAAAAAGTCTCGTTTCCGTGTCCCGTTTTTCCAGCGATCGCGCGGGGCCGGGCGCCGCGGCCCGGGAGAGGCATCGGCGTGAGATGAGGCTGGACGGCGCGGAGGGACGGCCAGGCCGGCTCCGCGGCCGCACGCTGGGGGAGTCTCTCCCCTTTTTGTAGTTTCTTTTTTTCTTTTCCCTTCCAAAAAGGGAAGAAAAGCCGTCTCCGGCGCAAGGCGGCCTGTCACCGTGCCGGGCTCCAGGGAGGAAATCCACGTTTCTTTGGGAAAAAAGAAACATCGAAATCCGCAGGGAAAAAACCCAAAACAACGAAATAACCAGGGCGGGGACTCTCTCTCCGGTCTGGTGAAGGCAGCGAGGATCCCGGTGCTTTTTTGGCCGTCAGTAACATATTTTTTGTTTGTTTTTAAATAAGAGTAATTAAAAAACAAAGGCGTTTGTCCGGCGCTCTGGGAGCGGCCCGGGGCCGGGTGTCTCATGCAGGGAGCGCAGGCATGCGGAGGTCCCGCGGCGGCGGGCGGCCGGGCCGCCTCACGTCTCGGCCGGGCTGGGCACCATGCTGTTGGGGGTGTCGGGGAGCTGGGAGGACAGCGAGGTCACGTCGCTGCCGGAGGAGGTGCCCAAGGAGCCGGACTCGGAGAAGGAGACCTGGGGGAGTAGCGGCGGTGAGGGCCCGGCGCGGTCGCCCCTGCCCCGGCCCCCTCCCGCAGCGCCCGGGTTCCGCCCGCCCCCCGCAGCCCGACGGGCGGCCCGGCGCGGCTCACCAGCTGCTGGAAGGCGGCGGGCTGCTCCAGGTCGCTCTGCAGGGCGAACTCGCTGAGCGCCTTCCAGGGCGGCTGGTAGGTCTGGACCTCCACGGCGCTGCCCTGCACGGCGCTCTCGTGGCGGATGGGGCTGCCGGCCACCAGCGGCGTCCCGGTGAGGCCCTGCAGGCTCTGCGGGGCACACGGGGATTCAGCGCGGCTGCCGCCCGAGCCCTCCGGCGCCCGGGACCCCCACCCCCAATTCCCTTCCCCGGCGGGGCGGGCGGGCGCTCACCGTCTTGTCGCTGTGCTGCTGCTGCTGGAGCTGCTTCATGAGGATGGACTTTTTCTTGTCCTTGCAGCGCTTGTTCTGGAACCAGACGCGGATGACGCGGGGACTGAGCCCCGTCATTTCCACGAGCTGCTCCTTCATCAGGGCGTCGGGGCGCGGGTTGGCGGCGTAGCAGGTCCGCAGCGTGTGCAGCTGCTTCTCGTTCAGCACCGTCCGCACGCGGGTGGTCTTCTCCGCAGCCTTGTGCGCCGGCGGCCGCGGGGCGGGCGGCCGCCCGGGCACCGGCTCTGCGGCGGGCGGGGAGGACGCGCACCGTCAGCGCCGCCACCCGCTCGGCCCCTGCAGCCCCCCGGACACCTCCCCCGCCCCGCCGCCCGCCCCGACGGGGAGCCGGTACCTGCGAGGTGCGCGGCGGCGGCCGGCGGCAGCGCGGGGCTGCGCGGCCCGCGGGCGGCGGCGCCGTCGGGGGGCGGCCCGTGGTCGGCGCGGCAGAGCAGGTCGCGCTCCCGCAGGCAGAACTGGTCGCCGGGCAGGAGCTGGCGGCCGCAGGCGGCGCAGCGGAAGCACTCCAGGTGGTAGACGTGGTCGCGGGCGCGCATCACCAGGTCGCTGCTGCTGAAGGCCGCCCGGCACTGGGCGCACTTGATGCCGAAGAGCCTGCGGGGATGCGACGCGCCGTCAGGGCGACTCCGGGCGGCGCCGCGGGGGCGGGCAGCGGCCGAGAGTCAGATTTTCGTTGGGGGAAATTCGGGGGTTTTAAGGGGCTTTTGTGCTTTTTTGGGTTCGGCGGTTTTGCTTTTTTTTTTCTTTTTTTTTTTTTTTTTTTTACCCAAACGAGCGTTGGCGCATTCGGGGTCACCTGCTGTAATCCCGCTTGCAGTAGGCCTTGCCGTCGCGCAGGAAGCATGTGCAGGTCTCGTCCAGGGGTTGCCCGCACTCGGCGCACTTGAGGCAGGCGACGTGCCACTCCAGGTCCGGCGACACCCGCAGCAGGAAGGGGTCCTGGATGCGGCCCCCGCAGCCCGCGCACAGGGCCAGCCCCGGCCGCCCTGCCGGGAGCGAGCGGGGCTCGGTCAGGGCCAGCCGTGTGCCAGAGCAGACGCCAGCAATTAGGGAAAGGCACTGGAGGTTTTTTTTTAATCTTTTTCCTTTTTTCTTACTCTGTTTTGTTTTGGTTTTTTTTCCAAAATAGGAAGAAAAGGAAATAAAGACAGAAACACGGACAGAAAGGATGGAAACACGAAAGGAGAGAAATATATACAGCCAGAAATAATTAAAAAAAGACAGAAACTTGATGAAGGGAAATAAATGCAGAAAGACAGAGACGAAAAGTAGAATTTCGGAAAAGGAAAAAAAAAAGCAATCACAGAAACGATAAAACAAAGGCTGAGGGAAAACTGAAAGAAAGAAGGAAAGAAAATAAAACGGAATGATAGAAAGGAACAAAACCGGCTAAAACCCAGATGGTTAAAACGGGAATATGGACAAATGAAAACAGTAAGACACAAGAAATCAAAAAGGCAAAAAGAAATAAAACCAAACAAAACCAGAAGAACAGAAAGAGAAAGAAATAAACAAAAACGGAAAGAGAAGTAATAATAACAAAAAAAGACAAACCGAAACACTAAAGAGATAAAGAAAGAAAAACGGTAATACGGGCAGAGAAAGAGAGAAGAAAAGAAAGAAAAAGCAGAGGGAAGCAGAGAAAGAAACGGAAAGAGCCGAAAGCAATGAGCTCAGCAGCGCGGACAGCTGAAAGGACAGGCATTCGGTAAGAAACGGGGCTGGGGGGCCGGGGAGCGCTGGGCACGAACGGGAATAGCGGCACCGGAGTTGCCCCGGGCCGAGCCCGCAGCCCTTCCCGGAGCTGTCAGCGCGCCCGCGGTCCGGGGCGGTGCGGCGGCCGCCAGCCCACCCGACGGCAGCGGCGGTGCGGGGCTCGACCCGCAGCGTCCCGCGCCCGCCCCGCCGCACCCTCCCGCCCCGGCCCCGCGCTGCGCTGCGCGCACTTACTCTTGGAGGGCTCCCCCATGGCGCCCGGGAGCGGCCGCGGGAGGAGGATGTCCACCATGCGGGCGGCCCCCTGCGCACCGGCAGCGATGCGGGATGCGGCGCCGCCGCTCCACCACTACCCGCGCGGCGCGGGGCGGGGGCCGCGCCCGCCCCCCCGGGCCCGC
>JAYRBT010000018.1:19925732-19960773 GCA_036023395.1 Myiotriccus ornatus | reverse complement strand
TCGCCGCTGTCGCCGCTGTCGCCGCTGTCGCCGCTGTCGCCGCTGTCGCCGCTGTCGCCGCTGTCGCCGCTGTCGCCGCTGTCGCCCGTCTCGCGCGGTTCCCGCGCCGGCGCTGCCCATTGGCGGCGCGGCCGGGCCAATGGGGCGGCGGGGCGGGGCGGGGCGCTGCTCTCGCGAGAGCGGCGCGGCGGGCGCGGCGGAACCATGTTGCGGGCGGCGGCGGCGCAGCGGCTGCGGCGGGCGGTGAGTGAGGGCAGCGGGGCCGGGCGGGACCCCCGCGCCGGGCCCTCCCGCCGCCCTGGCCGCGTGGGGCCTGCCCACTGGCGCACAGGTGGCGCGGGGCGCGGCCGGGCGAGGGGTGCCCGGGGGTCGAGTGCCCGGCGCCGCCGGGGCCGGGCTCCTCCGCTGGACTCCTGTCCCGCTCCCTGGCTGTTAACAATAAAGTTTCCGAGCAGTCGCCGGGTGTTTCGGGAGCCCTCTCCGGAGGTGAGGAGTTGCGGGCCGTTGTCCCGGTGGAAAGCTGCGGGCCGCGTCAGGGCAGTCGTGAACCCCCGGGAGTGCTCGCTCGCATCCCCCGCCAGCAACAGGGTGCTTTCCTCGGCGCTGGGGAAGACCCCTAAAGGTTGTTACTGCAAACCCGAAACAACACTAGAAAAATACTTGTGGCTCCAGGAGAGGCTTTCTGGGGTATTGAGGGATTGATACAGCGTTTCTCAGTCACAGCTGTGCAAAAACGTGATTGCTTTAACTCTCCCAACCTGTGGACGAAGCGAATGCGAAACACTTGTTGCTTTTCCAGTTCGGCCGTCATGTGGCTCAGCTGGGAGCAGTGCTGGGCTCCTGGGGTCCGTTTGCTGCCTGGTGTGTCATTGTGGCTGTGTTACCGAGGTCTAGGTGAACTCAAGGTTAACTGGAGTAGATGATTGATGGGATGTCTCTGCGTATCTGCTCGAACTCTTCGCATGCACTGGGAGATACTCCCTCCGCTAAAACTGTGTGTAAATAACCCTTGTACGCAACTCTAAATCTTGCGAGTTTTTTTTTGAGCTCTCCAAGGCTTTTGTAGATATTGCAGTTACGTACAGCTCTAAAATAGGCGTTATGGATATATTAAATGGTTTCAGGCAATAAGAATCTCTTACAGGAGCAGCACAGTGGACTAGGTCAGAGGTGACTCAGTTAATTACCTGCTGTAATCATGGACGTGTCTCGGTTGTTAGGCTGCAGGCTTTGTAGAGCAAAGGTCTTGGTGATCTCTGAAGCTCCCAGATCATATGGTACTGCTGTGTAAATAGTACTTTACTCACCCGATCACTGCACAATTCAGTTTTGTGTCCTGGAAACGTGAGGTCAACTCCCGGGTTTCCAGCCATACACATTTAAACTCATAACTATAAAATAAGGCCAGTAAAGCACCCTGTGCTCCTCCAGCATGTGGGTAACAATGTAATCTGTGAGAAAAGTGAAACAAGCTGCAAGTTTGTTTCACTGTTTGAAAAGTGCAAAGTTTTTCCCTGCTGACACTCAGTTCAGTGGGAATGGAGTCTGGAGAAAAACAGGATGCGAGAGACCTGTGAGGTGTGAACCGGAAGGAAAGGTTGGAGTTTTGCTTGACTTAAAGATGACTGAGGAGAAATGAGACTGTAAGTGCACAAAAACTGGTGCAGGGATGGGGATAAGCCACAACTGTCAGCGTTGTCTGTGTTTCAAAATAGCCTTGTTGATTTTTACTAATGGTGTGCAGGGGGTATATCTAAAGAAGTTTATTCTGTGTTACACCTTTCTACTGCTGCTTCAATTCCTTTGTCATTTGATGTCTTTATTGTGATTGCAAAATCCTTTTTGCAAAGTATATTCTATCTTTGTTTATTTTTCCCCCTGTTCTTTACTGCAGTTGTAGCTCCTTTTCAGTTCAGGTGCCTCTAGTGTTGTTTCTGTAGTTAGTGTTTCCTGAAGTTATACAGCTGTCTCTTAGACCTCTTCTGTAGGCAGATCTGTAGAGAGGTTCTGGAAGTACATCCTTTATTGCTGGAGTCCCCTCCTCTCCCGGAACATACCAAAACTCATTTATTTTTTTTTTTCAGTTTAAAGTTTTGCAGCTAAAAGACTGTCTCTTACTGGAATTAGGTTGGGAGATGAACTTCAGGTTCCCAGGTGAAGTTTGTGGCAGCCTGTTTTGTGCTCATGCATATTTGGAGCGTGGGGCCCTGCAGAATTCACCTGCTGCAGCTCCTGCATTTTCTGGCACGACTTTTTGGCTGACCCATCTCGTGTCCCTGTGCTGGCCACACGTGTTACCCACAGAGCTGATTTCCTAATTCCTGTGTTATGAGTGTCCTTGGAGCAGGCTGCAGGCACTTAGCCATGGCTGGTGCTGCAGGCCATCAGTCCCACCCAGCAGCAAGCAAAGACTGACAGCACTTCTCTCAGGGCTTTTCCAGCTGTTCATACATTGGTTTTACCATGTAAGCAGCAAATCCATATTTAAGAAGTGCTGGGCATGTGCTGTCCAGGTGACCTGTCCATAGAAATGCTGACAGACCAGCCCAGTTCAGTTTGCAGGGGTGCTGTGTGAAGAGCAGATCACCCGTGCAGATGTCCACATTGCTCATGTTTTACTGGGACAGTAGCAGTTATTTTGTTGGTTATTTTGTCTGAAGCCTAGAAACCCAGATATTATGCTGACATTTTTCATGTTCTGCTTGGAAAATCTTACTGAGTTTCTCAGGTGAGGAGCAAAAAGATGCTTTGGAGAAACTTGATAGATTTAGTGAATCCTTTGGTACTTTGCAAGTGGCTGAATGCACCTGTTCTGCATATCTAGGTTAATCTTAGCAACTTTTGGACATCTTATTTCTTGGGCTTTCTTTCTTGCTGCCAGCTGGTCAGGTTTGTTCTCCACCTTCCTTTTTTATCGAGGCTTCAAAGTAGACATCCTGCCCAAATGCAGAAATTGTGTCAGTGAAATAACAGGCTGTTCTCACACATGTGCAGCTGGACAAGAAACTTCATCAAAATAACTACCTGTCCTCCTCATTGACTCATGGCAGGTTCTTAGTTTTCAGGACCATATGTGACTGCATGAATTACCCTCTGGTTTTACTGCAGATTCTTTATTATAACAAACAAAAATAAATTTTTTTTAATTGAAAAAATTATTTAATGTGTGTTAGTGTATTAAAATTCAGACTCAGAAAGGAAACTTATTTGTCATCTAGAATTTTAATCCAAGATCTATAATGTGACTTTTAGTTTATTTTAAATCTGGTCTTGCCTTTATGTTCAGAATTGTCATGCATAAAGTGACCTTCTGATGTGCATGTTGTGTATATTCCCACAAATATAAAATGTGGGATTATTGGTTTAGAAATAATACCTAATTAGTGCTAATATAATACCTAATACTCAGTCTGCTCAAGCAACATCCATTGCTCTTATTCTTTTTGGCCAAAACCCAATTATTTCTCAGTTTATTCTAGAATAGTTTGACAGAATGATAGAGCTCCTCTGGTGGTGCAGTACTTTTTTAGAGAAGAGATGATAATATAGTCAGAAATAAATGTGTTTAAAATGTATGTGGCTCCCTTTGGAAATTTGAAAACTTCAGGATCTTCCAGGAGCATGGCCCACTTTACCCTGTGACATGATGTAAATCACTGGAGAAGTGGGCTTTTTGCCACAAAAGCGTGGATTTATCCTTCAAATGGTGACTAAAATTTCGTAACTTTTGTTGCAAATGACATGTGAAACACAATCAAAAATACCTATATTGGCAATAAATATTTTGTTACTGGCAATTGGTTTCGAACGAGCTTGGAGTATTTAATCACAGCAAGCAACCTTAAGCACAAAAGATGAAATGCAGAGCACTTTTACAAGAACCTTCATTGTTTGAATCGAAAGGGCAAATCACCGTCCAGACTCTGCAAAAACTTCCCTTTGTATTTATATTTTTGCACTGTGATGAGCTTCAGGGAACTGCTCAGGATTTGCTCTCTCTCTGTGAAGTTGAGCACGGTGTAGGCTCTGTGGGGCTGAAGTCCAGATCCAAATTTTATCCTCTCAGATTTTCTGGAGCTCTTTTTTTTTTTTTTAATTATTCTTCTAAGCTGTAGATAAGTGCATGTTTGGCATCAGGGGAGATGGAGTTGGAATGTGTATGTTTGGAAAAGCAGTGTTTGCCTGTGCAGTCTTCAGTGTTGTGTTAGTGTTTGTGCCTTGGTCATGTTAATGAATATATTTGGTTTTCCATGTGTTCCATATTACATTGATTGTAACTGAAGTCTTCAGTTAGGCTTTATGGAGGGTAAACAAAGTCTTGAAGGATAATATTCCTGTTCCCACCCAAATGTTTCCCCTACCCTAGTTATTAGTCTTGGAGGAAAAACACTTTTCACATGTTCACCTGAATATTAGAGAGGAAAGTCTGAGTTTAGAATATTTTGGTTTGGTTTCACGTCAATTCTTTGCCTCATTTTTTATCTTTTTTTTTTCTCTTTCTTTCGTTTTTGCTTTAGAAGTTAAAGTTTGTGTGCGGATGGTGGATTGCTCAAAATTACTATTTAAGGACCATTAAATTGTGGTGGTAGACTAAGTGCTCAAGTGTCAAATGTTTTAAAGGAAAACGGGGAAAAAATGAACCTGATGTTTATAAAGATTTCTGTTGGTGTGTTTTCAGGCTGTGAACCCTCACTGCCTGATCATCACGGAGCCACTGCATGCAATTTTGCCTCTATACATAACTAAGTATAAAAGTAGGATCTGTAGCTAGATTTTGGTTCAAACTTGTAATTAAAACACCACCAGAGAACCACCCTAAAACCTCCAGTAAATATTTGCAACCCTTGATTTCCTTGTGTCTTAGTCTTGCTGATCTAATCCTCGTTTTTTAAGGCACTTAGTTAAGTTGATCAACTGAACTTGAATGTGATGTGTTAAAATGTTGTTCTTTATTTTGTTTGCTATTTTCATGTGGATGTTTTAGTTGAAACACAGCATATTATAGATAAGCTGAAGTCAAGCAAGTTTATGCCTTTTTCTTTTTTTTCCTAAAACACATTGTGTATTCTCCTTCCTTAATAAAAATTCTCTAGAATTAATTAGCCTGTTCGGTTTGACGGCAGCGCTTCACGGTTTGTATAGCTGATGAATTTCTGTCAAGCAGAACTGCTCCAAGGAACAGTTTTTTTACTTAAATGCTGAGTATCAAACTCCTGCCTCTCTCTCCCTTCCTTTCAAGGCCTCGGTGCTCCGGAGGTCTCAGAGTACACTGGTCGTGGCCGAGCACAACAATGAGTCCCTCACGCCCATTACGCTCAATTCCATCGCCGCGGCAAAGCAGCTGGGAGGTGAAGTTTCCTGTTTAGTAGCTGGTACCAGCTGTGACAAGGTAGGAAATGCTATTGTCATGCACATGAAGTAAAGAATACAGTGAAACAATACTCAGTCAGCCTGAAAAAGAACCTGTAGTGCAGAGGAGCTGTGCCAGGAGTTGCTAATCTGCCGGAAACGTCCCGCGCTTGAACCGCTTCTCTTCTGAAGAGAAAATACGGGAACAGATTCCATTTCACAGGGGACAGTGTCGATGACAGAGGTCACAAGCTTGAGAGAGCAAATTTTCATAGGGCTAAAGGACAATTAACTTTTAAAACAAGATTTCTCGGTGAAGTTTGAAAGACAAATGTTGCAGTGCTAAGAATTTGGAAAGAAGCTCGCACTTGTTCGGATGGGAAGCAGCAGAAGTAAAATAGCACAGTGACAAATTGGGCTTCTGAGCAACTTGCTTTTACTGGTCAACTGCTAGTTGTGTAGAAAGAGTGTGTCTGCAACCTAAAATTCTGAAGTTAGTGTTTCTTGACTTTGTCACGTATCTCACATATGATAGAAGTTCCTTGTATGTTGGCTGTGTATTTTCAGTGTCATTTTTCCTGTGCAGAATTTAGAGACCGTGTAGTTAGTACATTAGTGGCACTTTTATTCCAGCAGGATTTACTGTTGTGTGAGCAGTGAAAGTACAGAGAACTATGCCTAATATTTTATGTACTGTTTATGAACTGTTATTTTGAAAGCAACAGGTAGCATCTCATGAAGGAGGCACACTTAGGGCAGCTAATTCACTAACAGCTGGAGAAACCTCAGTGGCTACTCAGGTGTCTGAGGTGGAGACAAAGCAAATATTTGTCCAAATCAAGAAAATTTGAAAAAAAAAAAAAAAAATGCCTGAGAAATCTGTCTTTAATTTTCCATATTCTCATGCACTTGCCCAGTAGAAAAATGATTGTGAATGTTTTGTTTGGTTGGGGTTTTTTTAATGCTAAGTATACGGTGTCTGTTTGAGAAGGTATGTCGTGCTGGGGAAAATTATTTTCAAAAAAAATGAAGGTTTTGGGTTTTTTTTGTAAGAGTTGGTTACTCAAACGGATGTTCTGCAGCAGCTATGAGGGAGTTCTTCTCTATTTATTTCCTTTTGTTAATTTTTGAGGGTAAACTGATACTCATCAAACTCAGTAAAACTACACTGGTTCTGGGACAATGCATGTGGTCTCCAGACCTTGCTGTCAGTCCTCTTCTCTCTGATCTGGAATAACCCTTTTATCATTTAAACTCCACTTGTGCGAATTTAAAGGAAAAAAAAATGCATAAATATAAATTGAAAATACACGTCCCGTCAGTGGGCAAAAGGTCGGATGCAAATAAAGGATTGCTCCTAAAGTTTGGGCAAAGATCATAACGTTGCTGTACGTTTGTATTTGCTTGGGTAGTAGATATTGACTGATTTTAAAAGAAAGTAGGGTTGGTTTCTTGCTGCTTACACTGGAATACTGAGCAACAATCCTCACCCCTGGCTGTTACCGGCTGTCGTGGTAAATGAGGAGGTCGGTGTGTGATCCTGAATGCAGGAGACAAGCTTTGCTATGTTTGATTTGCTTTGTAGTTTCCCTATTCACAAGTCCATTTGCATTATCCCATAAGGCACTTTGCTGTGAGTTAGAAGAGCTGCATTTTATTCCATCAGGCTCGTTGTGATTTTGAAATTCGTGTACTTTTGATTCCGGTTTTAACTAACCTGTAGGCTGTGAGCTCTTTGCAGCGGGGACTCTCCTGTTGTTTGTTTGTGGTGCCTGTTATAACACAAATAATAATAATTCACTTGTGATCATAGGTAGCACAAGAAGTCAGCAAAGTGCAGGGTGTTGCAAAAGTTCTCGTGGCTCAGCACGATGCGTACAAGGGATTTCTGGCAGGTGAGAATTGTTCTTACCTGTTAACAAAAGAAACTGTATTTATATTTGTGCTTGAAAAGAAGATAGTTGTAAATTCTGAGCAATACATTTTTATTCTCAGAGGAGCTGACTCCCTTGATTGTGGAAACTCATAAAAAATTTAAGTACACCCACATTTGTGCCGGAGCATCTGCCTTTGGGAAGGTAAGTAGATCAAAGTGCATCCAGAAGTTCTTGTGGAAAGGAGACAGACACTGCTGTACGTAAGAGTGTGAATCAAAGGCCTGAGGGAAGTCAGCCATGGACACTTTTGAGTCTGCAACCAATGTTACAGCAGTTCACTTAAGAGGTCATTGGTTAGAAACACTGATTGATGTTTGATTTTTATTATGGGCTGACGTGGACGAAAGAACAGCGTAGAAGAATTATTCCGTGGTAACAAGATAGGACCATGTACACGAGGCAAAATAGATTGTGATCTGAGAGCATGAAAATTGTAAAGAAAAGCACAGCAAATCAGGATGAAAAATGTATTATTTGCGTATTGAAATGAAAGTGTGCAGACCTATTGGAAGCAATTTTTTTTTTTTGGAGGGAGAGTTGCATCTGGTGATGTGAGTCATGTACACTGAAATGTCTGTAAACATATATAAATAACACAGCTCTAAGTCTCAGCCAAGATGTTTTTTAATGAAACTACAATTTTTCAAAACTTGTTTTCTTAAGGAATATGTTTTTAAGTGCTTGGAGAGGCTCAGTGCTACCGGTCTGGGCAACATCGTGGTGCAGCAAATTATTAGCGAGAAAGGGTACTTGAGAAATCCTGCCGGCGAGGGATGAATAACGACATCGGCCTCCCAGCTGACTCCTTTCACTTCCAATCAATATCAGCCTGGATACTTCTATTTTGGTTCAGAGAAATCTTTTATGTACCTTAAGTCTTAGGGGTTTTAATTTTATTGTTTTTTAATATTTGAGCTGCAGTGCGATAGTCAAAGTTAAAGCTTTTGCTTTAAAGCTCACACTGCCATTTTGGAGCGCTTCGTGTGAGTGAAGGTTTCAGGACTGGGCCATTTGTGTTGTTGTACCAGATTAGGAGGCAGACAAAGAGCAAGCAATCATCTTATCGTTGACTTGTTCATCATTTTTGCTGCTCTTTTTTTCCTCTTTCCCACTCGTAAAGGTGCTAAGTAATTTCAGGTAAACTTTGAAACAAGAGAATATATATTTTAATACTACAAATAAATTTTTGGCTTTTGAGGGAAGAGTGCAGCATTTTTGTCATACTGCCTCTGGCAACTACTTTCCAAAAATACCTTTTTTTTTTTTTTTCTTGAAGTGCTAAGAGCTCAGCAATCCATAATTGTCAATTTTCTGAGTAAATGGCATCTATATTCAGTTTTAAACTATTGGAAGCAAATAAGCCTCCTAATTTAAGATATTGAATTAAGGGTTTACTTACAGTAAGTCTCATAAAATGTCTAATGTTGTTACAGTAATGGGATTTTATTTGGCTGCTAAAGCTACATGAGAAACCCTATGAAAACCTTAGTTCTGTGTGTCTCTTTACCTAAAGACAGCATTATATGAAGTTAAAGCCGGGTCAGCAGGTGTTCTTTTAGTGACCATGTGTATTTTAGTTAGCATTTACTCTGCTAATTTTTCATCTCTAACTTCTAGAATCTCATTCCCAGAGTGGCTGGTAAACTTGGCGTTGCCCCCGTTTCTGACATTATTGAAATTAAGTCCCCAGACACTTTTGTGAGAACCATCTATGCAGGTGGGTAAGCACAAAAGATGTGTGGTATTCATGCCATAAAGGACCCAGTACTGCTAACTTTCCCACGTGATCTTGCCGTTAGAACCTTGGAAAATGATAGGAATTTTCCCTCTACAATCTGAATTGCTGTGGTTCATAAAAGATGAAGCCTGGGGATGGACATGATGCTCCCTGTGTGAGAAAGCAAGTAAGCCCAGCAGCTTTGGGACTAGCACGTCAAACCCAGGTCTGTCACCTTCGGGAATAGAAATTGGTCCTATCCTTTGTACAAGTTCCTTGGTTAATGCCCTTCTGATCAGATTTTGCAAGGTGTAAGACATAAAGTTAATTGTCCAGCTGTATTTAATAGGACCAGCATTAGTTCTGATTTAAGATACCGTGGGGTTATTTTTTCCAATTATGAAGACATTGAACGAATTATTTATAATATGTAATTGGCTTAATTTGTAATTCCTTTTTCAGTCCTGTTCCTCTAATGCTTGGCTGACACTGTGTTTTATTTTAGATATGAGCTCATTTAGCTTGTGTTTCTTAATTTTACGGTACAAGACTGTACCCCATGTACCAGCATGGTATTGCGTTTGAGCTGCATTACCAGAATGTGGGTTTGGGTTGCACTTTTAAGTTGCTTTCCAGTAATTCACAGTTTCAAGATGACTTTGTTTATGAATAGTTTATTCAGAAATGTTGCAGCGTTTTTTTCTCTTAGTGTTCCCTGCAGCCTGCAGGGTGAAGTATTGTATTATACTATAGGGAGAAACACAATCCCACAGATACTTGGGGGAGGCCTCATTGTCTTCAGTTCTGATGAGTTCATGCAACAGGATAAAAGACCTACTTTGAATTATAGACATCCTTTATGTTTAAGAAAGGCATTCTCAAAGTTGGGTTTTTTTTGTCCTTTCTGAAATTTAAAAGCTCATCCATAAGAGATGATTTGAATGCTTTGTATCCTTTGAAAACAGAGGATTTGTCATGATACTTCTGAAACACGGAGCTAAAAAGTAAATTACAGTATTTGTAATCTGTATTTATTAAGTGCCAAGTTTTAGTCACCTAAAACTGCAATTTTAGGAAGTACCTTTGTGAATATTGTCTGTTCTATTAAAACAGCAAATGTGTTTTTGATATTAAGTTGTGGGGTTTTTTTGGTTTTTTTTTAAGTACAGTATGTCTGAAAATCGTCTTTAAATTTTCAATGTGACTTTTTTGTTAGGAAATATTCTTTGCACTGTGCAGTGTGATGAAGCAATTAAAGTGTTCACTGTACGGGGAACTTCGTTTGAGGCTGCACCAGCGAGTGGTGGCAGTGCCAGTGTAGAAAAGTGTGAGTATTTGTTCTGGGATTCTGTTGTTTTATGTAGTAGTTAGTTTTGCTCACTGCATGGTGATGTTTTGTAGAAGCATCTGTCAAAAGAAACTGATTGTCATAATGTTAGCTTTATACTTTTAGTACAGGTACTTGCACTGTTTAGTGATGTCTGGTGTGAATTATCTGCTCAGCTACTCCCTTTTCTTTGACCAGAAAAGGAGATTGTGCTGAAATCTGTGCTTGTTGCACTCGCTGCTTAAACTTCCTCCACTGTAATCTTGAAACTTCAAGTAAGGACAAGTTACAGCTGTTTGAATAACCAGACTGGTTTTCAAAACAAGACTGAGCAAAAATAAAAGTGGCGGGCTCTCCACAGTTTTGGTTGAATCATATTGCAATTGAGATGGGTCATTACATCACCAAGCTAAATTAGTAGCGGTTTAAATTGACTTGAGAAGACCCAGTTGTTGATCAGTTTTAACTATATCAGTTTAAATCACTATTGAATGAAGCCAGTGTAGCTTTCATGGTAGAGAGATCCAGTCACGGAATGACAAGGTAGTTGAGGTTGGAGGAGATCTCTAGAGATCATCCAGTCCAGCCCCACGGAGAAGTTGCCCAGGACTGTGTCTAGTCAGGCTTTGAGTATCTCCACACGTGGACACTTCACAGCAACTCTGGGCAACCTGTTTGATCACACTTCTGCTGTTTTTCACTGTGGGCCTTTTTTCTTGTGATGTAGTGCCTGTCTCTGAACATTCCTGTGTTTCCTGCTGTCTGTGGGTGTTAGAAATGTTACTTCAGATTAGTATATTGTATCACCTGTATTGTCAATGCATCACCTAAGTGACTTCTTTGCCTGAGTAAGAAGCACACATCTTGTGCTGATTCCTATCAATGTGTAGCATTTATACAGCAGAACTTCGTTTCAGTGCAGCTTGTAGTGAACGAGGCTTGTTACCCAGAGCCACAGAGCAACTACTGGTAGTAGTTAAAAGCTCGCGGCAGAGTCGGTTGTGGAATAAACTTTGCTTACAGTTTAAGCTCAGATTTAAAAAGTAGAAAATACACGCTTTATCATTTTTTCTTGTGGGTGTTCGTGTTGATCTGATGAATGCAGTGACCCCTCCACCCCCTGTTGGTCTCTCTGAGTGGATTGAGCAGAAGTTGACGAAAAGTGATCGGCCGGAGCTCACTAGTGCAAAAACGGTGGTGTCGGGTGGTGAGTAGATAATATGAAAAACTCTTGTGATGCATTTAAGTACCTCTTCCTTAAACAATATATGTAGCAGAACACTGTAATGTGATACATTAAAAAAAAAATAAATTGTGATGTAATTCTCAAATATGGCATAGGGGCTACTGGGAAGGCACTCAACATGTATGTTTTGTGGGGAGGTAGGACGTGAGTTTAACATGTGCTGGTTGGCTTGGTAAGAACATTGTCGTATTTGGTGAGTCCCTTTCAAATTTTAGCAGTATGAAGTGTTATTAGATTGAAATTTATCATGTCTAAAATCACTGCTAATTATTACAGGCAGTCCAAACATCATTATGCAGTGGCTTTAATGATTTGAAAATCCATTCTGCTTGTGTTCTGCTCCTCAGTTATCAAGGGATGGACTGTGATTTTTACTGTATGCCTATGGCTAAAATGATTCCTTAGTTATCCCACTACAGAGTTTTGTACCTGAAACCAGCAGAGGGAGCACAAATTAGTAGGAAAAAAAAGCTGTTTCCCTGATTTTGGAGAATGCTGTGCATGGTGCTGTGTGTGGGAAGGAAACAAGACAGTGGTGTTGGTTTATACATATAAAATATTAATCACAAAGACAAAAGCTAAATCTCCAAGTATTACACACGGGTTAGTAATGGATCCAAAAATACCCT
Source organism: Myiotriccus ornatus (assembly GCA_036023395.1). Lineage (NCBI taxonomy): Eukaryota > Metazoa > Chordata > Aves > Passeriformes > Tyrannidae > Myiotriccus > Myiotriccus ornatus. Next base: position 19,948,568 of record JAYRBT010000018.1, on the reverse strand, counting down.
CTGCAACGGTGTCTTCGACTCTTTGCAAATGCAGATGTTCCTATGGAAAGCAGGCAATAAAATAAATATAGGCAATAAACGTAGCAAAAAATATAAACAGGCAATTAAAAAATGTTAAAGCATGTTATGTTCTTCTTTCTTGATCTTTTTTTGTTCTTAACTTTTAAGGGAGGGGCATGAAGAGTGGTGAAAACTTCAAGTTGTTATATGACCTCGCGGATCAATTGAATGCTGCAGGTAAACTTGTTTTTCTTTGTCTCTGTTTAACGCTGTTTATTATATTCTAAAATGTCACATTTAAAACAGTGTTCATGTGAAGTCTTCTATTTTCACGTATTAAATAAACTCTTAAAATCCTCTTAGTTTAGTAATAGATAAAGTTTTGTCGACTGTATTTAAATGCCTGTGTATGCAGCAAAATGCTAAACTGTAATGTTCCCCGGCCTTCTCAAGTCTCCAGAACAGAAACTTGCAAACAGAAAGTGGTCTTAGCTCGGTTTGAAGAGCTGATACCTTGTTCATACATCCTTTTATACCACTCCTTTATCAATAGGAGCAAACCAACCATAGACAATGTTTCAGCTAAGTATTTTATGTAAAGGTTGGGGGAGAAGGAGGGAACTGTTTGCTTGGGCGTTTTAACTCCATTAATTTCAGCTTTCACAAGTGTATAAATTTATAGTTTTACATGACTGGCTCTGTTTTTAAATTTGTGTCTTCGTTAACTAATGTCCATATGGCATTTTCGAGTTTACTTTGATATTTTTCTTTACCATGCCTGACTTCTGAGATTCACAGCAATACAAGATGCCACATATGTTCCATTCAAACTTGAAGGAACATTTTGGGAAGGCATTTATGGGAAAATCCTCTTGACAAAGCAACAAGAAAAAAATAATGGAAATGTGCCAGACTGAAATCCTTGGGTTTAAATATATGGCCCTTTGGTGCTGGGAGTAAGGATTTCCTGTTGCTTATGAAGTGCATTAGCACTTAGTATTTGGAAGTTTTTAGCCAGTGGTATAGAAAAGGATTACCAAAAGAGCTTTTAAGAGGGAAGTTTCTAAATACGTGCCCTTAGAGTGCGGGACTCTTCAGTAAAATCCATGTGCTTTTATGGTGATAGAAATTTGGCTCGCTAATATTTTAAAAGAAAACATTGGAAATATTTTCTTTTAACTAGTTGGAGCTTCCCGTGCAGCTGTTGACGCTGGCTTTGTTCCTAATGACTTGCAAGTTGGACAGACGGGCAAAATAGTAGCACCAGTAAGTATGGAAATGTCTCTCCTACCAGAGCTGTGATGTTTTCTAGTGTGCATTTTCCTTCAGAGCACGCACTGAGAGGTGAGCTGAACAGGAAAATCTGAGTGTGCCCACTGTGACACTTGCCCACGCTAAGAGACGTCATTGCCAACAGAAACTTGAAATTATGTTGATCCACGGCTTGATCTCTGGCAGTTGTGTGTTTTGGTTTTTTACAGGTGATGATTTTTTTAAAAACTCCTAGTAACTGGATTAGGGCAGTACAGTCTAAGCAAAATTTTTGTAAGATCTGAAAAGTGCAAGAAGTTTAAGAGATGAATATTCTGCAGGTTGGCAGCCATACTCTGCTGAGTGGCTTAATATCGGGTAATAACCTGCTGCACATGTTGTTCTGCTATTTTTGTGTGGTGATATCACAGGGAACTGATTTCGGTGCCTTTTTGTATCTGTCCAAGGCTTTCTGTCCTGTAGAGATCTGAGACTCCTTTCGCTGTTGTTTATGGCCTGAGGAGATGCGAGGAGAGCAGTGGACAGATAAAGCACTTGGGTGTTTGTAAATAAGAAGGTACAACTGTAGCTCATCTCAGTGTGGGGCAGGGTGTGCAGAAGCATGTTCTGATGTGTGATGATCATGGCCATGAGCAGGGAATTGTGACCAAGGACACGGGCAGGTGAGGCAATCTGTCAGGGGTACCCTGAGCTCCACGGTGCAGTAAAGGTTCAGCCTCTCAGTGAGCAGTTCTCTGGGTATGGCAACAGAAGGCACCAAGGAACAACTTTCCACTTGAGACCAGAAAGGAAGAATGAGCTGGGATTTGGTAGAGAAACTTTTCATATGTCAACTGCTGCATTAAGTGATTCATAATAATTTAAATAATACTAAAAAGCTGTCCAAAGCCTTACTAAGATCTGAAAAGTTTTGCCTTTCTATCATTAAGAACTGCAAATTCAAGAAATTCAAACCCTTACCGTTATTTTGCTAGTAATTCGTCTGTCAAGATAGAGCAGTACTTGGATATCAGACAGGAACTTGTGGAGTCTGTTGGCAGTTCTACCTGCTGTGTTTCCTTGAAGATGCTTTGTGCTCCTGATTCCTTCTGTATTGAACTGTGGATAAGGATGTTTGCTGCTTTTTTTCGAAGTCCTCACCAGAGGCCATCTGAGGACAACCCTGTGGTGCCAAGTGGAGCTATTTCTAGGTGTGCTATTGTAAATAACCTGTAAGTCTGTATGATAACCAACTTCTGCAAAAAATAGCTTCTGAGAAGTAGACCTATTGATAAGACAAGGTCTACCTGTTTGCAGAGTGTGTCCTTCTACAATATTGATAGCAATTAAACTCTGCAGATTATAAATGCAACCCAAACTCTTTCTGCTTACACAGGGTGTAAGCCAAGTGTCATTTAACTGTGTATTTTGAAAGGACATGAGATGAGGCTGACTATCCTTGGTTCTCCACTGCCCAGATATCCATTAATGGGGTGGAGAATACTAATTTGAAGACAGCTCAGCTCTGTTTGTGTGTCTCAAGGCTCAACAGTGAACATTCTTTCCAGAGTCAAGGGCATATAACGAATTATGTTGAAACAAAAAAGGCTAGTTTTTGATGAAGATACAATGCCGTGTTTTGCCACAGATGGCCCATAGAGACATGTGAAAGTCCTAAGAACATACAGTCACAGCACAGGATCAAACCAGTGTTGTCATTGTCATCTTCTGGAGGGCTGTTGGAACAGCCATTAGTCAGTCAGCACTGACGACTGAATGTTTAAGTGCTGCGTCGATAAATGATCTGAACTGGCACAGGTGTGTGGTGCTGCATCTGTTTGTCAGCAGGGCTGATGGCATTTTTCTCTCATCTCCCTTCTTAACAAATATTTATTAAACAGTGAGTTGTGGAGAGTGCTGAAAATTACATGTTCTTTCTTTCAAATTGTTTGGGTATTTCATTGGGATCTTAAAATACATGCAAGGACAGCATATAGTGGTTTAGAAGTATAGAAAATATTAGATGTTAATTGTAATGGAAGTGCAAGTTGAATTGATGCTAAGCCCACGAAGTTGCTGACTAGAACTAATTTTTCAGTGTGCTGGATAGGTATCTTAAATATGAGGCAATTGAAAGCTGCAAATTCTTAATTTAAGATTCCTAATTCTACTTCACTGTCTTTTTGGTACTTTAGCTAGAAAATTATTCTGTGCAGTGGAAGATAGAGTTGACTTGAAGGAGTAGAGCTGAGCTTTTTTTGATCAGGTCAAGATGACACTGGGTATTTTAACAGTTCTCAGAAGATGCTGCTTTTTTGCTGTATGTGCTTGGTACCAGTAAGTTCAGGGAGACCTTGTGATGTTCTATCCGGAGAACTGCAAAGCAGGTTTGTCCTTTGGTCAGTTATATTCGCTGAGACCCGAGTTCTGTGTGCAGTTTGGGGCTCCAGCTGACACGGTGCCCTTGAGGGTGTGTGGGTTTTTTAAGCAGGGGAAGAGTCTCGGCTGTGGAAAACTGTTGTAGTTGGAGCCCCGGCTGCTCTCCCGTGCAGCTGCTCCTTCCTGATGGGAAAGTATCGCAGCGCCTGCTCTTACCCTTCTATTAATAGTCTCTGGCCCGGTCTCAGTGGAGGACTGGAATGCATTGTTTTTAAAGGACTCTGGAACTGGGTCAGTTTTGAGGCTGCAGAGGGAAAAGGGTTAGTTACAAGCTCAGGAAGAGGGGAGGTGCCTGTACTGCTTGTTCTGTGTGACTGCTGGGGAGTACGGCTGTGCTCAGCGCTGGCGAAGAAGATAATAGTCTAAAAGGTCTGCTTAATTCTTCCACTGTGTCTCTGACTGTAGATTTGGGGGAAGGAAGGGTAATTTTGGTTGTTGGTCCTCCACTAATACTGTGACTGGCTTCAGTTTTTAAGGTGCAGCCCAGCCAGTGCATCACAGGACACGAGAACCTCACAACCACAGCAGCTCTCCCCAAATCCCCATGTATTAATACAACACCCTGCCACTCACAGAACAATTGCAGGTCACGTTGCTGAAGTGATGGAAGAATGCAGTTGATTAAGGAGTACAGATCTCACCTTCTCTCTGTTTGAGACTTGATTCTACATCTCTCTTCCGAAATAGCCTCAGATCGCTAAACTTCCAGCTTTTGTTCATGTTGGTAGTTATGCAGATTGCTGGGGTTTCTTTGGTAATTTTTCTCTTGTACAGTTTTATTCCAGTTAAAGTATTCAGTGTATTATTTTTGCTTCTGTTTGCAGCTTTTTTTACCTATTGATTTCAGGTGATTGCAGCTCCTATTTGAACATTCTGTCTTACGAAAGAGAAGGCTGATTTGTGTTATTTGATGAGGTGGAAGGAAGGAAATTTTTAGGCATAAGTGGATATATTAAAATATAAAATGTTACCTTCCTAATGAAAAAAATAGTTTAGTATGTTCAGTGTCTTTAATCAGTGACAACCATTTTAGCATATTTTTTAAAATTAGAAGCCAGTTGTTTTCCACTATTTCTTAGATGCAGGTGTTCTGCAGAAAAATGAAATTCAGTTCTCAGATGAAGCACTGTATGTAGTTTCTGTTTAAGAAAAAAGCCCTTGTAAGAATGTTCAAATCAGCTGATTTTGGATAAAAATATCCTTCCCATGAGTGTCTACTATTTCATAATAGTTAAGTATATCCAGTTAGAAAATTCCCTGCACAATCCAAACCTTCCACCACCACCCCAGAGCAACTGCTATTTTTAGAGAAGAAATTTCAGATAGTCAGGGGTGTTAGTTTTCACAGTAAAAATCTTCCTAGTTCTTTCTCTCATGTTCACAAAAAAAGAAAGAAACAAGAACAAAAAGCGGGACGAGAAGGAAGAAGGTAAAAAATGTGGGTTTTTTTCAGTTATTTAAAACTTTTGTAAATGGAACGTGAACGCTTCATTTATTAGTTCGGTATTAGCTTTCCTTACCCAGTTGTTGTGTAATTAGTGACTTTTCTGACATGCCAAGTAGTATGTACCCTTTCTCAGGAGCTTGTGTCATTTGCCTGATATTTAAGCAAAAAAAGCTGTGGTGCAGCTGGGAAATCCTGCACTCCCTGCAGTGCCACGAGGCACCTGTCTTTGGACACCCGGCCTGTTCCCGTGGTTTCCCGGCTTTTCCCTTGTGTCCTATTCTGATTAATTATACTCTCCCTTCAGCTTTGGAAGGAGGATGGGGCTGTACTGGGATCATCTCGCTCTCAACTTCTTGCCTCCAGAAAACAGCCAAAACCTCAATGGCACTGAGAGTTGCTTTTTTTGGCAAGTGTGTGTGATTTTAGGCTGTTTATTTAATTATCCTCTGACCTTGTGGAGGATCTGCTGCTGCTTGAAAGGCGTCCTTCTGGTTTAATCTCTTCAGAGTTTAAGTGTTCACTCCTTTAAAATTTATTTTCCTCTGAAGTCTCTGTTCTTTCAGAGTCTAGTTCTATAACTGTCTTAGTTTTCCTTGTAGGTTTTCCCAGCTGGCAGAATGCCTTTGTTTTTTTGGGTGCTCAGTTCTGCTGTCTTGTTACTTTCAGTGCTGGGCACGAGGCTCTGACAGATGACAAGAAACTGAGATGGAAAACCCAGGAAGGCACAAGTTAGGAAATATGTGATGTAGCAATAATTGACACTGGATTAAATGATTGTGCTGGGAATGTGATATGATTGCACAGAAGGCAGGTGTGTGTGCTGAGAAACCTCGGGTGGGGAAGGCAGATGGGAATTCAGTGGAGTTCTGATATGATTGCCAGGAGGAAACTGCTTGGCTTCACTGCTCAAGCTTCAGCTTCATACTGGAGGGTCTCTCTGGCTGTAATAGATTGCAGGAACTTCCAAAGGGAGGCAGATTTCAACTGTCAGGAACTGACAGTAATAATGAGGGAAAAAGAGGCGTGTTAGAAGTGCAGCAGCTTCAGGTGAGATGCTGAAGAGTGAGGTGTTGGCTCAGTTAAAAGGCACCAAAGCTGTGGAAGAGCGATGGAATTTTGTTGCTCCACCTCTTCTGCAAGAGTTTGGGATGCTTTCTGAGCTTCTCTGTGCCTCAGTATCTTACCAGGCATCCCTTTCACTGCAGTGAGTGGCATTTTAGCACTAAGTAGTCATCACCTTGCTTTGAGAGTAGTATCACAGACAGTAATCCCATCATTTACATAATTCCTGTATTTTGTATCTCTTTGTATTTGGTGGCAAAGCAAACACTCCACCCAGCCTGGGCTTGTTTTCTCTAAAGTTCATGGGTGACTCCTGGTTTCTTTGCATATAAAGTGGGTGCTAACTACTCTTGAGTGTTACTTCCCATCACTTTCTTAGGGATCCTTTTCTTGCTCAGGTTCGCTTATCTGTCGTTTCCTTTCACTCTTTTGTGAGGAAGTGTAGGGAAAGTAAAACAAGGCATATTTTATTCCAGTATTTTTGTTCTTTTTTTGTTCTCTGCCTCTTACCTAAAATTACTAACAATGAACTAATTAATTGTCTCACCTTCATGGAGAAGTGTCACTCCTCTCATCTTGATTGTACTCTCTTTAAAGATGTTCCACTCCTTGCTTATCAGTGAGAAGATCCTAATTACACCCTCATTTGTTACACATACAAGGGAATATTGAGATACCAGCGTTTCTCTCTTCAAAACCACAGTACATAATTTCAGAATTTCTCCTGCCCTCAGCTCTCTGCTTTGTAGGAATGTGTTCTTTGGGCATTGGGTTTGCACTGTATAAATGGTTGAGGCTGTTGGGCAGCCAGCAGATGGGAATAGCGCTGGGAAAACTGACCATGCCTGGGAAATTGTTTGTGGAATATCTCCTCTGATAATTCACTATTGTTGAAAAGTAGCTTTATAACTTTAGAGAGCTGTTTGTATGCAGCTGGGACTGAATTTACAGACTGTGTTTCTCTGACTTGCTAAAAAGCTAAGGATTGACAACCCCTTTCATCCTGCATTATCCAGTGTAGCTTTTAACTCCAAGAAAACTATGTTCACAAATTGATGCTCTGCTCCTCTGGGGTTGGTGCAGAAACATTAAATTGTACTAAAATATTCATATGTGAGTGCATTTAGCTGAAAGCAATTGATGTGCTTTTCCCTGGAGAGAGGGGGGGAAAAAATTGCTGTATGGCCCTGCACTCCAGCAGACACCCTAACCACGCTTAAGAGTAATTACACAGCTTGGCTGATCAAAGGTTCTTAAAGTGAAAAAGAAACTGTAGCTGGGCTACAGTTTAGTAATGTGTGCTTCTTGAATGGAACTGCATCAAAGCAGTACCTGCTGGAGAATTGTTTGATATACAGTGTAATGTAGATGAACCAGTGTCAAGGCAGAAAATATTTTATTGGGTTAATAGCTTGTAGTTGGAAGGAATCTCTTGTACAAAGCGATTTTCAACACAAAGATTTCTTTCTAATTTCATTGTCCTTTCACTCTTGCAAAGAAAATAAAATATCTGAGCTGCCTTTAAAAAGAGTATGTGTGCCAGAGGGGTTTATTAAACTGGCCTGTTTAAAAGCATGCCACTGGTAGGATGATAAATTGACGTGTGCTGAAGGTTTTCAGCATAATTCAAAAATTGTCATAAAAATCAATAGGAGCTGAGGACACGCTTGCAAAGCAGCTGCCTCAGCTTGGGGTGCACCTGTGGCTGCACTGAGCTCTGCCACAGCAGCCTCCAAAGGCTCTGGGAGCTGCAGTTAAAAACTGTTCTCGTTCTTCTCTTGTCCCTTAACTGCCCCAAGGCAGCCTGAGGCGTATTTAAATATTCTCATAAGCATAAATGAAGCAATATCATATGCCACAAATTATTCTATAAATAATTGGAAGAGTCTGTGTGCACAGGAAAATAACTGCATTGGTAGGGTGGTGATTATAATCATCCACATAGAGCTCTCTTGTGCATTTATCCAAACTGGCTGTACGGATTCTGGAGCCAGGAGTGCAGATTGCTGCACGTGAAGTCTCATGGACGTGCAGTACTTGCCAATCTGTAAGTTGGGCATATTTGAAGCAGAAATAGGGTTTAGGGAATGGCTGAGGAGGCTTTTTTCATTTTAATGATTAGCATGCAAAGACTCTGTAAGATAAACAGTTTTCAACAAAAAAGACAATGGTAAGGCTAGATGAATACTTTAACTAGCAACAGAGGAGCTGGATTCTTGATTTGGAATCTTGTCTTTGAATAGGATATATTTGGGAGTTGGAGTTGTGTTTCTTTTTAGGGTTGTGACGCAAATCTGTGCTTACAAACCTTGAGGCCTCTGTCAGGGTCCTGGCTGCCACTGGGGGGGATACTGTGTGGCCAAATTAAAGCACTTCTGGCCTTTGTGCCAGTTTGCTGGGAGAACCACCTTGGGCTGCTGCTGTAGCCACTGTGAGAGGCCTCCTGGGTGCTGGTGCCCCCATCTCCACATCTTCCCACTACTGGCCAAGCCCTTCGTGCAGCAGCACATCTGGGAGCGTTGGTGCCTCCTGGGGGCGCCTCCTTCCCCTCTGCTCTTAGGCTGTTTGGTCCGTTCAGCTTCCTGTGCTGTGTGTCCCCTGCATTCTGCTCTTGCCTGCTGGCAGCTCTGTCCTCTGCTGTCCCTTCCCCTGTGCTGATGTCTGCCAGCACTTCAGAAGAAGGTTGTGCCATGGCTGTGACACGTGTACAGTGACGATTTCCCGTGTGAAATGAAGTTGCTGCAAGGCAAGGCAATTGTCTGACCTGACGCCGTGCCCCTTATACCACCAAAACTTTCTCTTTCCTTGACTTCAGTTGCTTTTGGAAGTTCATTTGTGTCAGGCAGTGCAGTGAGCCCCTTGGTGTGGAGTCTCTGTGCTGTTTTGTTACCCATTCCCCTGTGGCCCTTCAGTGAAAACCTGCCTGTGCACAGCACCAGGGGGCTGATGAACACAAACACCACTCCATGTGCTGGACTTCGATGTCAGCACCTGTAACTGTGGGCTGTGGATCAGCTGCCTGCCAGCTGTAATTAGAGCAGCTTCCAGGGTTCCAAAAAGCTGGCACTTGAAGCTGGTGCAGAGCCATGTTTGGCCCCTGAGAGGGGGGACACCAATCCAGACCCTGATTCGTGCTGTTGTGTGTCTTGGTGTGGGTCTCCTGCCCAGATGAGCTCTCAAGGACTGAGGGCTCCTTCCAGGCCTTCACATGATCTCTGCAATGGCAGATGTGTCACCCTGTGCAGTTGGAAGGGACGCTGCTCTGTGGGACCCACCTGCTTCCTTTGTCCCTCCCTCCCTCCCTTAATGGTGCTCGGGGCCACAGTCCCAGCTCAGACGTGGAACAGACACAGGAGCAATGACAGGACCCGGCAAAAGGCGGGACAGAAGCTGCTGATTTCAGGGAAAACATCAATGCAAGGGTATTACCCTGAAAATAACGTAGAGATTCGAATTTCTCAGTCCTTTGTGACATCCCTGGATGACTCTCTGAATTTGCTCCTCGGAGAACACTGAGCAGACCTGAATCTTTATCATTCAGACCTTGTGGGTCTTTTGTGTCCCTCCTGCTGAACTGTAGATTAGAATTTGTATTTAAGCAGTCATGTCTCTTTACAGGATAGAGCTGTTGATAGGAGCCATTCTGCCCTGTGTGTTATCTGCAGGAGAACATTGCTGAGGTGATCTCCAGTCAGTGTTAGAGCCAACTGAAGGGACCAGTTGTCTGAACCAGGGAGCCAAAGGCTCATAACCCAGAAGGGCATGGCTTAGATGCATAATAAATGATTTTTGGACAAGCCTGGTGATTTACAAATGTCCTTTTAATGAAACATCCTTGTCTTTCTGAGATGCTTTAATAGAATATATTCATAGGCATCTGGCTCCTGGTTAGCTGGATTTGTTCCAAAGGCTGAACTTCACAATGTTAAGCAGACTGATAAGAGTATCTGGTAGTCTGGATGACTGGCACTTAATGAATTGCTCTGAAAAAAAATCAAATTACAGTAATGTGTCTTTAAAAAGAGCTTGTATTAAAGACAGTATGATGTTAGAATGATTTCTCCTGTAACATCTGTTCTTTTATTTGGTATAATTAAAATATTACATTCTTACCATGAGTTCTTATATGGACATATTATGTTACCTTGCAGCTGTGGTTAAAATGGATTGACCTCCAAGATTAATCCACTCGGTAAAAACCTACAGAGGTTGAGGAGTCTCTGAGTGTGTTCAACAGCTGTGTGGTTTTGTGGAAATGGATGATCTAAATTCTGTGTTTCAGTTTCAAAGGAAGCCTTTTTAATAGGAAATACTTTGTTCCTGCTCTGTTTTCCCTCCCCTTCAGTTTTTACAGGAGAGAGCGTTTGTGTTAAAGCGTAGAAGAAGTCACAGTTTTCATTTATCTATTCCTACTTAAAACCCCAGTAATAACAGGTGAAATCTGTAGCTGTAGAAACATCAGAAAGCAATCACCTTTCTTCCTTTAATTGCTGTACTGACTCTCAGGCCTGTATGGCAGAACAGTCTGCGTGGTCTGGGTTTGAACCCCTTGGTTTGCAGCCTCCTCTGTGGGTCTGTGCCTGTCCCCCAGCTGTGCTTGGCTCTGGCACGTTAAAGCCACTTCACTGCAGTGTACACCTTCAGCTGCACAGCAGTCAGACTGTTTTCTTTTCGACCTTTTTACCCTCCCTGGCCCCCAGAATAATTTCTTGAATTAGATCTGTATGTTCCCAAATAGGGACTAGCCTTGGTATTTTTAAAGGAGAAATTGTTATTATTGGAGGTTGTGTCTTTTCTAATCATGTGTAAAGTACCACCTTTTAATTGGTTTAGACAGATGAGCCCTTAATTAATTTTGTGTGATGGTTTTCTGTTATTGTTGGTGAAAAGTACTTCCTTTGGTTTTCTTCTGTAATATAAGTTAGCTGAACTGCACAGCTGTGACTGCTGCTTGCACTGGTTGGTGGTGGTGGGAAAGCTGTCAGGGAACTGAAATACTCTTGGTTTTGGATAGATTACAGAACGGATGGTTTTCAGTCACTGCTGTGACCAAAACAGCCAGTACAGATCTGTGTGCCTGTACATTTTAATCTGGTTTGAATGTGAGACTCTGGGTGTGAACTGGGAGCCCTGGGGTGTAAAGATGTGCTGCATGTTGTTGGTGTGCCTGGGAAGCACTTCTGTGCTCCTGTGTGGGAGGGACTGGGGTGAAGAACAGAACCTACAAGTGAATAATGCACCAGCCCTGGACTGTTTTATCCTGCCATACAGGAAACCTTTTGAAGGTGTAAACACCTGAATTTCAGCTCTGGATGTTCTGTCTCAGTGAAGGGCTCCGAGAGGCTCCAAACAAAAGCCTTGGTTTGCTCTTCAGTCCCTTCATCATCCATCTGTAGGTGACCTTGGCATTTGTGCTGGGGATCTCCAGGGTAGCACGCCCTGCCCTGTCCCTTGCTGAGCAGTGCTGGGCGGTTTTCACGCAGACTTCTTCAGTGTTTTTTACCTCTCGTGTGTCTTTGCCAGATGCTCCTTTGGGATTCTCCTCTTGTAGCTGCATTGGATCCCCAGGTGGGAAGGGAACCAGCTATCAGCTGCCTTCAGTACTGAAGAGGACTGGAATGTAAAAGCTGCTGCACAGCATTGATTCTGAGCAGGGTTTGTGAGGGGTTACAGAAACCGTGTCCTGGGTACCACAAATGCCTCTCTCTTGTTTCCTTCCAGGAACTTTATATTGCCGTGGGAATATCTGGAGCAATCCAACACTTGGCTGGAATGAAAGACAGCAAGGTAAACAAAGGTTGATGTGCTAGAAGAGATTTTTGAGGAAGGAAATGACTTCCTTGCTGTTGCATCAGCGCTTTGCATGGTTTTCCAACTTTTTTTAAATGTTAAAATTGCCAATTCCTCTGCTGCTTTAAAACACACTTTGGCAAAAAATAATGTGGCAAAACATCTCACACCTTTGCACTACAACTCAAAGTGATAAGTAGAAGCAGCTAATTGAATTTGTTTAAAAAAAAAAACCCAACCCAAACCACGTATGCCTGAATTCTATACAATAGTTCCATTTGCCTTTATTCCAGAGTATGACATATTAATTCATGCATAACAATGTGCAATTTGAATTATGAACTTACTATTCCATAAAGTAAAAGATGTCTCTGACATTCCTGCATTTAGCCATTCAAATGGAAACCTATTATAAAATGACAGTAAAACTTTAAAAGGTTTAACTCGTTAGTTGCCAAAGCAAATAATCCAAAATTGGAATTGCCAGTTTGGTCTACAGTGCAGTGTTTGGAAAGAGGAGCAGAGTTACCTGCTGATTTATACTGTCCAGTGTCAGACATCAGAAACTGGAGGATGTCCTGCCTCCCCCCAGGAATTTTAAAAAGGGGTTATGGATTTTTTTTTCCTATTTCCAGTGAATGAAATTAGCCAATAACTTCGATTAGCTTATAAAGCTGAGGAAAAGGGTTGCAAAACTTTGCAGGTAGTTTCTTGTGTTCAACCAGTGACAGACCAGTGAGTTTGTGACAGATAACTGTCCTCACAAACCAGCCTGTGTGGTAGGATGATCTCTGCTTTCCTAAAATTTTTTTTTCCCCTGTATTACTGAAATATTTGGGGGGAGAAAGTCAAGTAAACTGCATTTGGGGCCTCAGCCTTCTGGAAGCAGAGACTCAGGTGGTGTTTGCATTAGTTTACAGTGGAGGAAAAACCACCAACCTTTGAAATGTAAGGGTGAATGCTGGGCAGGGATGAGGAGTGTGGGGCAGTGTCTGTGCCTGTCGCTGGTCTCAGCAGAGCAGTGCTGCTGTGGAGTCTCCTGCTGGCAGTGTGGGAACGGGGACACGAGTGGGGAGTGCTCCTGCACTGACAGGGCGCTGGGATCTCTGCTGCTGCTGGGCCACAGCATCACAGGGGTCTTGTTCCAGGTGTTCAGCCTCCAAATGTGCTCTTGGTGAGCGAGGACATGGGCAGGTGGGATGAGCAGCAGCTGAAAACTGAGTATTTAAAGCTGCTTCAGACTTGATCTGACCCTGTTTGTGTTCATCTCCTGCCTTATCTCAGTTAAGACTGCCAGCAACACTGGGAACTTCTTACTTGAAGTGCCAGAATTTCCTTTGATATAATATTGGGCAGTAATATTGTCCTGAACTGTAACAGCAAAATCAGAATTTGTTTGGCTTTTCCAATGCCATGTTTGATATTTTGAGATGTTTTCTTATAGGAAATAAGAACAGATTAAATTTGCCAATATGAGATGCATACTTAACACTTCCATTTCTCCCATATCTCATAAACAAATGTGTGTGTTGTAAAAGTCAGATTTAATTACTTGTGTTTGGAATGCATTCTGCCTGCCTCATAAGCTGAAGGATCTAGATGGGGTAGTTATGGAAAAGATCCAGTTTTCACAAACAAAGCATTATGCAGCCTGGGAGCTCTGGAGTGTCCCCCATCCTCCCTCAGCACTCTGAATTATCTGGCATTGTGAACTTTACACTTCAGGATGTTTTCCAAAGCAGTCAGATGCTTTCTACCAAGTGAAATGTATAATTTATTTGTTCTTTACAGCAAGGTAGAAAATGCAGCTTTTGAGGAGACCTGGAGAATCGTTGGGGCTTTCTTTCCTTATTTCCAATTCCCTCCTGAGACAGTTCCTGTATCTGTTCTTTCTGAGAGATTTAACTCACAAACTTCTGTTGTGAGCAAGGTGATGCTCTTGCTGCTTAAAGTCTGAGTTAGCAATGAGGTGGGGAACCAAATCTTACTGAAAAGTTACTTCAGCTGAAGGAGGCAGAGGATGGCCCGGGATGCCCAACTAAAGCTTTGTAGGTTTGCAAGCCGTGGGTGTTGTGCCACGAGCAGTGCTGGCAGCTCCTGGGGTGGCACTGACTGCTGGCCTCGGCCAGCCCTCAGCACTGGCCCTGGGGATGGTTCTGCAAGACATGGCAGGGCCTCAGCAGGGTCAGAGAAAAGTCTTTACTGACAATACCCTCGGGGATCACAGCCTGGATTTGGTCCCTGCACTGCAGCTTGTCATGGGACATCTGCATTTGCAAATGAAATAAAAACAAAAAAGCTTTGGGACGAACATGTCAGGGCAGTGTTGCTGCAGTACCTGCAGGGCCTTGGCTGGGAGCTGGCCAGGGGGCTGTGGGCTCTGCCTGCTGCCATGTGGGATCTTTACAGGGTACAACCAACCTGTGAAGAAACAGATAATTCTTTGTAGTATTTTTTTCTAGGCTTTCCAACAGGGAAGGAGAGCCAAGATGTATGTGATGAGCAGGGAAGGGAGGGGTTTTTTGCGGGGTGGGGGGCTGGGGTGTGGTGGTGGGGTCTTTGTTTTTGAGAGGGGAAAATGTTAAATGCTCTGATCCATATCTTCTGCTTTGGGGGCTTGGAAAGATTAAAGCCCGTGTTTCCTGGATAAGACCTGGCACTGTAATCCAAGCCCCAGATGTTAATCAATATATAGATTCATGTGGTGCTTTACCTTTGCTTGCAGACCATTGTTGCTATTAACAAGGATCCAGAAGCTCCAATTTTCCAAGTGGCAGATTATGGACTGGTGGCAGACTTATTTCAGGTGAGGCAAACTTGCTGAGCAGGATGACTCTGGGAGAGCGGGCAGTAGATTACACAATATAACCTAACGAGCATTAACGATGTCTGTGTGAGTGTGTTTGCTTTGGGTTGCTCTTAGATTTGTTTTCTAAATTTGTTATTTGCACACTCAAAATTCAATCCCTGCAAGTAGAAGCAAGTGTGTTGGGGGGCAGGGGCGTCAGCCTGCCTTGATTCTGGTTTCCTGAATATGAACTATTTTGGAAATAACTGCACAGAGGCTCTTGCCTCTGTTTTTAAGCTTCATAAAGTTTGGAAGCAGAGAGTTGGCAGGAGAGTGCTTATTCCTGCCTGGGCTTGCTGCCTCACTGACTGATGCCCAGGAGGAGCTTGCAGTTCCCTCTGGAACACGGAGCCCAGAGCCAGCACCTGTCCAAGTGCCTGCAGCTCACATGTGTGACTGTCCGTGTGCGCGGCCACACGTGTGACTGGCGGGACACGGGCAGAACCCGTGCCAGCACTTAATGCCATTCCTGAAATGCCGCCCGCTGGCTCCACGGTGAGCACAGGCCTCTTTGTGAGCCACAGGCAAAGTCACATTCTGAAGAAACACCATGTAGACAATTTCCTTAATAAATTTTGTACGAATGCATTATTTCCACCTAATGGAAATGTAGCTCTCTTAAATAATTAAGAGGCTTTATTCAGCAGGAGAGAAGTGGGGAGTGCTGTGAGCTGGGGTGACCCACAGCCCCTGGAGTGGTGTGGTGGGTGGGGAGTGTAACTGCGGGGTTTGGTACTGCACAGGGTGAGTTTGAGGGGCTCAGAGGGAGCAGATGCACTACCCTGGCACTGGTGTTTGCAGGCGGTGCCAGAGATGACGGAGCTCCTGAAGAAGAAATGAGTGCTGGTGATGGACCCTGCACTGTGGAGTAAGGACAAATAAAGGATTGTACTGGAAAGAGGTGGGGTCACTGGTGTTGGGGTTTTTTTTGTTTGGGGTTTTTTTTTGTGTGTTTTTGTTTTGTTTTGGTGGTCTGTTGGATGGCACGTGGAGTGGTGAGGTGGAAAGAAAGGAAAACAGGGAAGGCAAGTTAAGAGAAGAAAAGAAGGGAAGAATGGAAAAGGAATGGAAGAGGGATACAAGGCAGGAGGCAGCATGGGTTTGTCAGTATTTATTCCCATCTCCACACCCCTCCCAGCTGTGCTCAGCCCCTGGGTAGGGTCAGCCGGGGGGCCAGGCTGGGCCCAAGCTGTCCAGCAGCTCCGTCCTGCCCTCGGGCACTGTGGGGCTGTGCTGGCCCTGGACTGGTGGAAGTTCCGGGGTGTTCCCAGGCACAGTCTGTTTGTCCCCCACCAGGCACTGTGGGTCCATGTCGGCCCGAGACTGCTGGAAGGTCCTTTGTGCCCAGACAGTCACCGTAGGTCCCAGTTGGCCCAGAGCTGGTGGCAGGGCAGGCGGGTCATGTCCCACGGACACTGGCCTCGCCCTGGTGGCCATTGCAGGAGATGCCACAGGTTGCCTTCAGCGCTGCCACGTCACCTGAGGCTGCTGGTGCCCCAGCGCGGTGCCCCAGCGCGGTGAGCGTGTCCTCGCAGGAGTCCCCATTGCCCCAGGCTGTCCCTATGCCTCAGGAACCCTGCCCAGCCGTGGCTCGGGGGGCCCCAGCGCTCCGTATTTCTCCTCAATCATCGGGGCACCCGGTGGGCAGTCGATGAGTGGCTTGAGCTGGAAGACGTCGAGGCTCTCCTGGTTCCTGCGGTTGTAGACGCTGAGCCGGTGGCCCAGGTCAGGGCTGGCCCCCACCGAGCCCGCGGGGCTGGGCAGCTTCAGGTTGACGGGATCCAGCCCCTTCTGCGCCAGACAGGCCTCTTCCGACAGGGACGAGAGCAGCTCCTGCACCACAGCCTGGGCCACCCGCTGCCGGGCGGGCGCCGGGGCCGCCGGGGCGGGCTCCTCGCAGGCCGTGCTGCAGTCCGGGGAGGAGCCCAGCGTGTGGCTGCTCTCGCTGCAGGCCTGGGTGCCCGAGCTGACGGTGGAGCGCGAGGCGCTGCCCGACGTGATGCTGGCCGAGGTGCCGGTGCTGCCCAGGCGCAGCGGCACCTCCACCGTGAACAGCTCCGAGGAGATGTTGGGCCGGTGCACGTCGATGGCGGCCGTGGTGACCACGCAGATGGCGGCCTCGGGGACACCGCTGTCTGCAGGGAACAGAGCACACACACACTCAGCACAAGGGCAGGACATGCAGATGTAGTGCCTGCAGAGCTGGGTATATACCTGTAATACCCTATACCTCTAGCTGTGTGCACAAAGGCATGGGAGACACACACTATAGCACACAGTCCCCCTTTCATACACAACTGCCTGTCTGTCTCAAAGGGAATAGTAACACAAACGCCCCCCTTTTCTACACAAAATGTCTCTCTATATGTTTGTATATAGGGGGAACAAATGTAGAGGGCTACACAGCTACAACTACCACTGTATACGTGTGTGTGTGTACTGTCACACACAAACACCTCCAGGTTTATTCATGTAGACAGATAAAGTGTATGTACAGATGTATAAGGAACTAACTGCATCTATAATCCATTCTACCTGCATATGTAGTCAATCAATAGATACTTATAGGGCATAGTCCCTCCCTTTAAATACTTGTAATTAGCTACTGTTAAAACACACCCACCCTCCTACTCGTCTTTATATGTGTGTGTGTATCTGTGGGGATACACATACATGGACACATTATACCTATACATGAACACCCCCCCACCATATGCAGACAGTTTTTAATTTTGCATGCACACATATAGATACATAAAAGATGTATCTCCTTATTTATACACTGGGGATGCATTTACAGGGATACACAGCTATATGTAATGCCATATACCTGTATATCTATGTGAACACACATAAAATACATACAATGTGTATATATGCAGTGTCTCACACACCAGATTTTATAGAAACACCATCTTTATATATATAGATATGAGGAACTGTTTATCTGTGTGAGCCCAGGACAGTATACATTATACACAGAGTATATAGTGGCCTGTTAAAAGACATAAAAATTACCTGTCATTAAACAAAATAAGCACAATGCCCATATTGAAATAGACACATATTTCTCTGTATCTGTATGGGGATAGATATGTATGCAGCAGATCATACCTATGCATCGACACACCTCCTGCTACATTTATACAGCTGTTCATACACAACAGGTATAGACAGTCTTTATATCCAGTACCATTCTATAATGGGGATGAACACAGATGGCTCTATAATAGATACAGCTCTATAAGTAGATATAATAATATATAATAATATAAATCATAATATATAGAATATAGAATAGATATATATATAAAAGAATATATAATATATATAAGTATACTGACCTACCCCTCTATATATCTGCATGTTTTTTTCAATATATACACACAACAGAATTGCAGATTTATCTGTAAAGAGACCCATATATAACACAGTATATATACATATGACACCCAGACTAAGTAATGCAGGCCCCCCCACCTAAATCCATTTAATTATAACTAGAACACACGTGCTCTCACACTTCCCTTTACGTATAAACACATGTATTTCTCACTGTGTGTGTACAGCTGGGAATGTATGTGTACATACCCTGTACCTGTATATGAGCACCCCTCTTTACAGACTTTACATGTATATATAAAATAAATTTTATATGCCTACATACACATGTACCTTTTCATAGCTTTCCAAGTATATTATGGGGATGTATCTAGAGGGACATACACCTCTATATAATACCACATAGCTCTCTCTAGACACGTGTGTGCACATCATACATGTAGTACAGAGGTGCATATACACAGTCTCTTGCCCACCTTATTTTAGAGACACAAAATCTTTATATATCATACAGATGTAAGAAGAGCTGTTGCTGTGTGTATACCTACAACCTAAAGTAATACATTAGACCTATACACAGATCTGTACAGATAGTTTTTATAAATACACACACACACACACATACATACACATATAGTACATAGTTGATGTCCTCCCCCTTTGAAAACATAATTATCACTCTTTAAATAGAGTATATACACTTAGACACATATAGACTTACCTTTGTGTATAAATATGAATATATTATGGTGTGCATATGTAAATCTGGAATGTATATAGAGGGATATACATATATAATGCGTATCAAATAATGTATGAGATACATATTATAAGTAACACATTATATCTATACATGACACCTCCAACCTTTATACATGTTTTAAATTACATACTTACATTTTACAGATAGCCAAGTTTACTATGGGGATGTACATACAGCAATATACAGTATATAGTACATATAATATATACCTATAAATGTGTGCACACATGTACATATGGATGTTTGATAGATATAATACTCCCTTCAATATTAATAGAATTAATAAATTTATTAATAGTAATATTAATACTATTAATTAAATTAATTAATAATATTAATAAAAATATTAATCTTAATAAATTAACAGAATTAATTTATTAATTAGTAATTAATAAAATATTATTAATTAATAATTTTTTCTGTCTTTAGCTAGAATACACCCCCCATATACTTTATGCAGAAATATATATATATATGTGTGTGTACATACACAGGGAATGCATATATAGGAATCTACATATATATATATATAATATATTAAGCACAGCCACATCCATATTACACTTAACACCTGTTAGACATATAAAATTATATGTACAGCCCCTCCTATTAATGTCTCTCCAGGTATATTGTGGGAATATACATATATATATGTAATATACATTGGTATATACAGAGTGGTTCTCACACACCTGTTTTTATATCTACATAGTCTTTATACATACATTTATCCATAGAGTTTGGGGGAACAGTTGTGTATACACCTGCCCCATACAGAGTACATAATGCACGTATATATGATGCTTCTGTATTTCTATGTCAGCATCTCTGTAAATACATGTGGAATGTATATATAGGGATATATGAGAACACACACACACATAAAATGTTATGTATACAGGTACACAGACATGATCTCTCACAGTGGTCCCTACTTTCCTTAACCATCCATACACCTAAACCTGTGTAGAGATTCATCTATCTATCTATCTATCTATCTATCTATCTATCTATCTATCTATCTATCTATCTATCTATCTATCTATCTATCTAATCTATCTATCTATCTATCTATCTATCTATCTATCTATCTATCTATCTATCTATCTATCTATCTATCTATCTATCTATCTTTCTATGTAAATACTGGTCATCCAGTATTGATTTACTTCAATTCACACTAAGGGATTTAATAATAAAACAAAAGTTACTCCTGCCTGGCAGGGCAGGTTGTAACATAAGTAACATCTCTTCTTGACTGTGATATTTTCCTGCATGTCATATCCAACAGATCCCACATGGCTAATGGAGAATACAAGTGAAGAAACTTTAGCATGGACTAAGTTTAGCAAGTCCAGAGTTAATCCGGGTTCAGCATGGCTGACAGCTCCCTGTAAACTTGTCAGTGGGCCGACAGGGAGTCTGTTGAGATGGGACCTGGCAGCCAGGATTGTCCCACTACCCAAGAGTAGCAGAGCAGCTGGGGGCAGCAGGGCAGACCCAGCCCTAGAAATCAGACACTTGTATGGGGAGAGGGATGGGCCAAGGTGGGATTTGGACATGGACCTGCATGAGGGCCTGGCTCAGAGACACGGCAGGAGCTGTGTCCCCCAGACTTTTGCACACAGACTATGAGGGTATAAAAGCCCAGGGTTTCCTTTGCTCAGGGTCCTTCCTCAGATGAACCAACTCAAGTTGCTTTTTTTGTTATTTACTTATTGCGTCAAGATTAAATTATTTGAGAATCTGGATCTCTGAGACTCTGCTATGGAAAACCTGGAGTCAAGCTAGTGAGGAAACCAGGTCTGACTGTGTGAGAGCAGTGTGTGTAGGGAATCAAGCAAGGCATCCATCAGCTCACTGGAGCCACCTGCTATGAAGGGGTCTCAGTCCTAGTGAAGGTAGTGCAGGTGTGACTGTCAGAGTGGTTTCTGGATAGTCAGACAGGGAGGTTTCCTTAACACAGACAAAAGATGAATTTAAAAAATCTCAAGTTTAAAATCATTATTTTGAAATTCTGTATTTTGTCTCAGTATTGTGTCTCGCTTCCACACTTTCTAGAGACAGAGTTTGATCAACTATGTTCTGACTAAGCAGAGAAGTTAAGCAGAAAAGATATTTATTTTTAAATTACTTATTTCCTTAACACATTTTCAGAACAAAATGGAAGAATGCTGTTTTATACATTGTTACCAAGGGACTTTTTTTATCATCTCACCAATTTTATGTTTCCACACTGTTTCTTTGCTATTGATCTTTTCTAATACTGTAATGCAAATTTAAGGTAGCATGTAATCCATCATGTGAGACTGCTTGCTATAAAATAGACTTTTTTTTTCCTTGGTAGTATTATCAAAATACTCCCCATCACTCACCAGAGCTGTAGTTAAGGATCTGCCTTACGTGTCTGTAAGACAGAAATAGACTGTGTTGTGGGAGATGGATGAGTACAAAGCCTACTACAGATTTTGCAGTAATGATTGTTCTTACTTGGAGGGCACTCAGAACTGATGGGTAGCAATAAAAAAATTCTAAAGGTCAGTAGAAGAAGAATGGCATGAGGAATGGATGGGCAGTTCTCTACTTTTCTTATGACTGTATCCATGAGGCTTTTATGGGGTGGTACAAATAAAATATTCCTCTTTGCTTTATTTTTTATTGTTTTTAATCTGAAAATATCTTAGATAGTACATAGTGCTATGTTCAGAAGTAAATTGTTTACAGTTGTAGATGAAATGTCTTTGTTATACCTTTTAACATTGTAAAAACCTTTTTAACATTATAAAAACCTTTTTAACATTATAAAGAACTTTTTAACATCATAAAAACCTTTTTAACATCGTAAAAACCTTTTGGCTTCAAATCTCATACATCTGAAATTTTACTGGGTACAGATTTTCAGGAGGACCAGAGAAGAAAGCTTAATACTTACCTAAAATAAATATTAACTAACGTGAAGTTATCTTAGAATATACACATTTCATTAGGAAGGTTTGAATAGGTAAAAATTATTATTTGCCCTGTATTTTGTTCTTGCTTAAACTGATACTATTTCCAGAATATAAGACTTCGTTGTTGAATTTTCTGACATATGTATTTCAAGTTATTTTCTTCAAACTAATTTAACATTATGGAGGCCACATTTGTCTTGTGCTATATATTATACCCTTACATTTTGAAAGATATTACATTACTAAATTATTTTTTTAAACATAAAATCTTATCTAAGATAAAAGATCCAATCGAAGATGTTAAGAAAGAAACAAGATAATCTTCATATTTTTGGTTTTCACATGTGCTGAAATGGGCAAAAAGATTTTCCACAGAAAAGTGTTAAACTACTTTCAAATATTGTCTTATTTAGGGTTACAATATGATGAACGCTGAGGGTGGATAGAGAGAGGGAACCCCAGGCCAGAGGCTCTTTCCTTTACCTCTAGCTCCAGGGGGGAGCGTGCTCTCCCCCTCCCCCCCCACCATGCGGGTCCCATGGCCCTGGCAGGGAGCACAGGAGACGCAGCAGGCAGGGTGAGCAGGCAGAGAGAGTTTATTCAAATTTCCCCCAGCTTTTAAAAGCTGCTGGAGAGAGGAGGGGATTGGCCAGTCGACCAGCCAATGCAAGGAGACAATACAATAACCGTGGCAACACAGAAACCAATGATAGACCAGTGAGTAAACAACCAATAGGTAAACTTCCAGTTATCTCTGAGACATTCCAAAGATACAGTGAGAGGTCTTGGGATCAAGAAGGGTTACACAAGTTACAAAAGTCATTTTGGAAGCATGGTCACTTTAAACAACTTTTACCACTTTTATATCTAGTGGTTAAGGATGCGGCGCTGTCACCGCCGAGGCCCGGGTTCGATTCCTGGTCAGGGCCACTCCCCGGGCAGA
>JAYRBT010000018.1:19897557-19924732 GCA_036023395.1 Myiotriccus ornatus | reverse complement strand
CTGAGAGGCAGGAGCCCGCCATGCCCTACAGCAGAACCCACACAGCCCCCCTGGCAGGCAGGAGCCCCCCATGCCCTACAGCAGAACCCACACAGCCCCCCACAGGCAGGAGCCCCCCGTGCCTGCAGGACTCCTGCCAGGGCCATCCATTTGAAGGCTGCTCTGGGGTCACAGACCCCGCTGGCTGCTGAGGTTTCTTTCATTCAGTTTAACCTTTCTGAAAGGTTCCCAGCGTGGTGCTGGGCTAAGCTGTCTCCCCACTGCTTTTCTCTTCATTTATTTAGTCCATGCTGTTCATTCTCGGGTCCATTTGAACTGCTCTGGGGGCTGGACAGCCCGGCTAGTGGGAATTAACCTCTCCCAGATCTCCAAACTATTCTAAATGCCTTCAGCAGGAGCAAACTTGGGGGCCTTCAACCTTCAGAGAACTGCTGACACGCTTCCACAGAGCAAACCAAGAGACTCTGTGGTGGGTTTCCTTTCCAGGACAGATCTACATCCCTGCTCAGTCTCTCCAGGCTTACAGCACTGCAAACACAGAGTTTACGTTTGTGTTTTCAAGCAAAACTTACCACTGCTGGGCTCGTTGTAGTATCGACTGATGTAATTGTTCATGTCATCCTCTGAAAGGACAAAAAGGCAGCCGTCAGAAGACAGTTTGTGCCATTAAATGGTTGAATTCCACCCCGTGGAAGTCTCTCCTCTGCCTTGCATGGGCTATTTTGGTGTTTGTGACACATATATACAAATTATACAGCATAATGTTAACATTACATTCTAATCTACTAGAAAGGGTTGTGCAAATCAAGGGTGTAGCACTACACTTGCAGTACATACACAAGAGCTACAGCTGAACTTCAGTAACAGCAAGTTACAAACGACGACATGACCACAGAAGGGAAAGAAGCAGCCCTATTGCATGTACAGATCTTAGATGCTGCAGATGACACTGGGATTTTTGTTATTTTACAGAAAAGCAGAACATTTTACCATTGTGGAAAAAGACAATAAAAAGAAAACTCCTCTTGGTGCAATTCCAAGCAGAAGGGAAACAGCATTGGCAGTCCAGGGGAATGCCAAGCTTACAAGCAACCTGACCTGCCCAATTTGCGGTGTATCTGTGCTCTAAAAGCATTCTCTCCTTTTAAGTGCTCTTTTTGATACCATGTTTCAGAAACCCATGCTCATCCCTTTGAGCCAGATTTCCCTCCTCCCCCTGGGTCTCTGTGGCTACAGTCCTGCCTCATCACAGCACGTTGCGGTTTGCAGGTGAAAGAAACAGATGTTTTCTGGGGAACACTTTCCTCGCACAACAAGACCCAAACCACCAAGCACTCTGTACCTGAAATAGCTGCACTCATAAGAAGGCAATCTAACCTGACACTGAAAGGCAATGTGGTTGTTTGCCTGGTTTGATTGGATCTTAAAAGCTTTCTCGGCCCTTGTTGATCTTTAAATGCCTGCAGTCAGAGGTGTGCTTTGTGCTAATGCCTGAGTTTAAAAAAGAGGCCTCAGAGTAGCTCAGGGCGATGCCGCTGAATTAGGAGTACATTGCAAGGCTTTTCAGCTATCTGCTGCTAAAATACACTTCATTTCAGTCATGCATAATTGATACTCTCAGTGCCACCAAACCTTCCAGCCGTACAGACACAGGTTCTGGTTCAGGCATGGAACCTTCACTCCATCAGGAAATACCTGAGTGGCTGTACTTCTGGTAGGGCACTTCCAGCATATTTAACTTGGAGCCCAGTTCTCAGCAGACAAACAAGAAAACAGCACTGCAGTGTGGCTGGATGAGGGCACTCCTCATGTCCAGGGTCACCCTCCTTGTCACCTAGCAAGAGCCGTGAAAGGGTTCCTTTGGCTCCCATTACAGTCTGCCCCAAATGCCAACGTGCTTTGCACCAAAGACAGAAAACAGCCTGGAAAAGTGACTCACCTGCTTTTCAAGCCTTAAGACAAGGCTCAAATCAAGTCCTCTTTAGGACTGCACACGTTTACTGGCCACCTGTCTGTCAACTGACAGAATGTACCAGGGCACTATTTCCAAACAGGTCAGTTGTGTTCAAACCAAAGAGAACCCGACTGCTCTTTATGTCAGCAGTGGGCAATGCCAAGCACCTGGAAAGGAAATCCAGCAATGCTCTGCCTCAGCCCCCTTGGAGTGCTGGGGACAATCACCCACTGTCCTGACCCTGCACGTGACCACTTGCACCCAAGACCTGTTACTATGTGATGGCCTTATTAATGTTGTTGCTTATCACTGCTTATCTGTTTAGATATAAATAAAATATATATGCATAAATAGATATACATGTGTATATAAAATATAAAACATACCCATTTTTTTAACCTTGAATAGTTTCTTATTAATAAAAACCAATAAAGAGTAATGGAAGAACAACAGCAGAATAAATATTTCAACAACAGATTAAGTTTCTGAATCATTACATTAAAGCAAACTGACAATTAACAAACTCATCTGAGCCATATGGGAGTCTCAGCTGCTTTGGGCATTGAAGGCTATAAACAATTCCAGTTACCTCCCATTATATTCTACCTTGCTGAAAAAAAAAGGAGCTCAAAATAATGCAACAAATACACAACTGAAAGCACCTACTTCTGCATTTAAAATGTATACACAAAGCCAAAGTACAGTAGTGCACATTCCCATGGGACACTGCTGAAGTGTTCCTGGTGATTCCAAGGAGATGAAGACCCTGCTGCTCAGTGTGGGTCTCGTGGGGTCAGAAGTGCAGCTGGTGGCACATGGGAGGTTCATAGGAGCAAGCAGGGGAGACCAGCTTTTCCAAGAGGAGATCGCTACTATTATTTAAATTCTACACAGTGTTTTCTGCTGTTGGTCTATTTTAGTTTCAGCTCCAGAAAGGGAGTTGTCTTGAGATGTAGTTCATTCTTCATAGTTACCCTGTTTGCTTAAAGCCTTTTTTTTATTTCTACCACCTTAGAATTTTCAGCATCCAGAAAATTTAATTATTTCTCCTTTCCTAGAAATAAATCCATCTCCACCAATACACAGAAATGTTACCTGCACTTCCTTTTCCAGAAGACAAACTCTGCATCCTTAGCCATAAGGATGCCCAAATGGTGTTTATAGTAAATTAAAGAACTGGCAGTAAATAGAAAAAAAAAGCATTTTCCTCTTAATTCCCCTGAAAATGGTAATCTTAGGAAAGTGATTGGGATTCTCTTGTTAGATGTACCAGGAGGAATCACAGAAACATTTCTGTAGGAAAAGGCCTTTAAGATTGAGTCCAATAGTAAACCTAACACTGCCAAGCCCATCACTAAAGCCCCATCCCTCTGTGCCACCTCTGATCCCCAGGAAACCTGCGTGACAGGAAATGTGGTGACAAATCTGGTGATGGAGATCTAAAAGCTGCGAGCTGAGAAGGTGGAATGGCAAGAGTGAGGCAGCTCTTCCCCGTGTGAGAACCCATCCTAAGCTGTGGGGAACAAGGATGGTTCCACCGTCTTCCCTGGAGAGTGGAGCGATGGGAAGCAGCGAGACACACAGAAGTGCTGTGGGGGAATTCAGCGGAGAGATTTTGCTGAGCAGGGGAAGGAGGGAGCAGAAACAGGCTGTTCTCTGTGCTCCATGAGCAGTATTTGCTCAAGCTGTGTGGGGTGGGTGACAACTGCGAGAGCTGAGGCAGCGGAGTAAGGCGGGACCACAAATGGGTGGTGGGGCTGACTCCAACATGATCAGGACTTTCACTAGTCAGAAGGGAATGTCTGCTTGGGAAGGTTGCTCAGATTCTGACTTATCTCACACAAAATCAGCCTCCCCTGACACTGTAACCAACCCCCTCTGCAAGGCTGTGAAGTGCAGTCCCATCTCAGCCTGTTGCCCAAATCTCTGTTATTGAAAAAACGTGTGGTTCTTGGTCGGGATCTGTCTGACAGCCACTGGATTTTGTCTGATGAAGGTTTCCAAGTTATCTGCTTGTACTTTTCCTGCAGGACTCAAAACACACACTGCCACGGTTCAGGGAGTAATAAACTATTTAGAGTACAGTGCCATATAATCTCATCTGACCCCAGAGACAACACTGCAAGCACTCTCTCTTGGCCCTATAAAAACCTAATAAATTTGGTGAAACACATAAATGACATTCCACCCAAGGCAGATCTCTTTCAGTTCTATAATGCCTCAACAGTGATCTTTAATTGTTTCATCAATGCCTTGCCTTTAGTGAATGATCTGCAACTCCCCTGCATACAATAAATACCATTTACACGTCTTTTAGAGGCCTTAAAAATGGGGATTTATTTTGAAATATTTCATTATTATTTTATTGCCATTGATTATACTGCCTTCTGCCTGTCCAAGCTGAATTTCCTGAACTGGAAGGTTATTTTTGCTGCTGTGTAGCCTCCCCCTGAGGTAGTAACGCCTTACCCCAACTTCCCTCCAGAAAGCAATCTGTACTAGGAGGTTTCTAAAGAAGCAGATCTTTCATCTGTTTGTGCCAACAGGAACCAGGAGTAGCCAGCTGGCACCTTCCAGGAGACTTCCCCTGCTTCTGGTTTGAAGGCAGGTTGCCACATCAGTGCAAGCTGCAGTACTCAACAACTGTTAATTCACACCGATATCCAGTCCCTGCAGGGGCTGGATGGATGCCTGAGCACATGGATAATCCATCTCGAGAGGAACTGTAAACTCAGCTTGCACAGAAAACAGAGCAACAGATTCAGCCTGGTTCTAAATAAGAAATCAACCCGGGGTGGAAGTCACTGTGCAAAGGGAAATCCTGGGATGTGGAACTGGGTCTGTTATCAGCAGAGGCTGCTGGGACAGACACCCGAAATCCAAAGGGGGAGCTCTGGCCCTCACTTCAGCAGCTCATGCAGCCACAGCACCCTGTGCTGACCTGAGCACTGCTGGTGGCTCTGGGTACAGGCTGGCCTGGGGAACCTCTCACTGCTCTTTTCAACCTCGTTCTCTACGAATGTGGATCAGCAGATCCACATCTGAGCTGGCTCGTTACAGACAGCCCAAAGCATTCAGAGGAACTCGGGTCTGTCTCTGAAACAGCCACATTTGTTGAGTCTAAAACACAAAGGTTGAGAAAGGACATGGCTAATATCAAAACAATCATCTGCTGGGTAAACATCGGGGAAAGAGAAGAATAAATTAAGCAGAAGGATTCAAGAACAAATTGTTGTAAACTGGCAACAAATAAATGTACTCTGAGAATTAGGAAAAGAGTTCTAATACTTTAGAAAATGAGCTGGTGGAACTGCTCTAATGGTGGAGGAAGGCAGAACACATCCCCGCTGTCACATGGAGCACCATCTGCTTATGAAAGGGATCATTATGAAAGGGGCTGCATGCTTGGACAGTGGAAAACATTCCAGTTCTGTGTTCCTTTACCTGTCAGCAATGTCCTCACACCTCTTCACATTAATGATGAGAGACAACTCCAGCCTCACATGCGTGACTGTGCACTCACCACTTCTGGAAGTGAGGAGTTTCTACCCCACCCATTTGGTGAATATGGAATGCAAGAGCCAAACTTCACTAACTGCACACACATTTATGTAAGTGTTGCTTAAGGTTTACTTCCTTTGATTCCTGCCTGGATGGTCAGTGCACAGAGAACCACAAAGCCTGAAAGAGGCACCTAGAGAGATGCCAAATTGGAGTGCACTTAGGATTACAACCATTTCCAGGAGTAGGCTTCAAAGTAGATACATTTCAACATTTGAAAATAACCATAAACTATTTTTTATCTATTGTTTTGCACTAGCAGGACTCTCTCAGAGCACTAACAGATGATCACCAAAGGAACTGGCTTAGAGTTTAAAAGCATCTAACCAGCTCAGACTGCCTTGCAAGGAACAACTGACAAAATCCTTTTCGGTGCCCTGCTTTGCCTTCTCAGACAGCTTATGAATAATCTTAGGAGAGGCCCTCTGAAGCTCCAGAATTTTTCACGCTCCCCTCCCAGTATCCTACTTTCTTCACTTAAAAAACAGTGGGTACCTACAGGGAGAGAAAGCTTTACTTTTCTCTAAAGCATGATCATAAATTGCAGCAGTCCCCCAAAGCAAAAGACTTAGTGCTAACCCCCTAAAAATGGAAATTTGACTCAGAACAGTTAAAATAAGCTCTGGGCGATGGGAAGTCCCGGTTCTTGCTCCAAGGAATAGAAGAGTGGCATATTAATCTTACACTATGGCAGTACTGTAGGATTTCAAAAACTGAAATGATATATGCAGGAAAATGAGGAATTTCCACTAGGGACTCTAATTCATATATTATGGGAGAGATTAAAGAATAATAAATTTTGGAAGGAAGTATTAATGGCTAGATGGGGCACTGTGAACCTGGCATTCCCTGAAGCCTGGAACTTTGTATACCAAACACTAAAAATGATTTGTGCAGGACCAGAAAACATTAGCTGTTATTCTGACCATGACCAGTTACATACTGCATGAGGTAAGAAGTCCTTTATAATTTAGAACTTCCTTTATAATTTAGAGATTAATAGATAGGATAATATTTGCCATTATGTCAAATGGCAACCATGTCTGGGAAGAAGAAAGGAGCACTTAGGATACTTCCCTTGCTCTTAGAGGAAGGCTGACCACAATGGGCCTCAAAATCATTAGTGATGCTGCGTTCACATGCAGCAGCTCTCAGCCCAAGCTCTTCCCAAACAGAGGCAGGGAAGGTAAAGTGCTTGCAGTGCAGCAATGTCAGAGCTCTGCCCTGGGTCTGCAGCTCCTCAAACCCTGCCCTTCTCTTGGGTCTGTCATCCTTCCTGGTGTTGACACTGGCACCCTTTGACTTGCAGGCTGAAGCCTGTGTTTTAGCCTTCACCTTTCTCTGGAGATCAAGTTTTTGGCAAGAGAAATAAAATGTCAGTTCAAAGCAAGTGAAAGGTGGAAAACATTCCTGCTTCTTAACCAAATCAATTAGGAAATACCATATATCCATGTATTTTCCACAGAGTTATTCCCACTATGTCAGGAAGTCACTTGGTGAACTGCTCTGGGGAGACAGAAGGATGTGAGGCAGCAGCCAGCTCACTGTTCACAGAATTAGCACAGAGACATCTTGCAGCTGTATGGCCTCAAGAAGTGCTCCTTCAAAAGGAGGCATGAAAGGTTTGCTGGGGAGTGATGGGAGAGCCCACTGTCCCTCTGAGCAGAGCTCTCGCTTCTCCCGGTCTTGTACCTGCAACTGGGGCACTTTAGACACTAAGAGATCTGCAGAAGGAAAGGCTGGGTGAAAACACACACTGAAATTTCCCAAATCAGCCAGAAGACTCTCCTGGTGCATGTCGCTGTGTGTGTCTCTACACAAACTCCCTGAGGTGCTGCATGTACCATGTGATACTGGGGTAACCTGACTTACTTTACTGAACGCTGTTGTAAATGGTTGCACCAAATCCAGTGTAAATACCAGAGTACAAGCTGCCCCTGAGGAGCTTTAACTTATGCACTATCCCATAAAACTTCCAGGTAGGGAAATGAGTAAAAGGTCTCAATGCTTTCCCATCAGCCTCTGTGGTGAAGTATTCTGCACTGAATGTTTCCATTGTTCCACACAGATGGGGGAAATAAGATTAGCCCGAGATGGAATATCCCATCTTCTCACACAGTATGTTCTCTAGCCAACTTAAGCTTGCTGCTTTGGCAGAATTCAGAGCTCTCAAAAGACAGTGATTTTTTGAAGGCTGACAAAGTTAAGTTTGGCAAAAACACATGCATTCCATTCCATCCCCTAGCCTCAGGTGTTATATGTAGGGCTAATGTTCTGCCAGAGCACAAAAGAACAGCCCATCAGAGCCTGTTCTGCCAAACAGCTGAATCGTGGCTTTGAACTGTTGCTTTTCTTTTGACAGTATTAGTGACTCGGTCCCTTATTTCTCCTCTAACTAGTCAGTGCAACAGGCAACTGCAGATACATTTCAAAGCTCACAAGTGCCATGTGGCACACAGAATGATTAACTGCAGCCATCACTCTGGAATCTTTTAAGGAGGCAAAACACAGCTTTGAGAAAAGGGATGCAAAGCAATCCCTAATGTGGTCTGACACAGAGGGTAACCTGCAAAACATAACCCTCGACCCCAAAGCCAGGAGTTAAAACGTTGGTGGCTGAAGTCCCAGGCAGAGCAAGTGGTGTGGAAAGCCCTGAAGGCAGCACAGCCCGTGTAACTGCAGCACGGGGGAATGGGAGGGTACAGGAACTGTGTGGATGGTCTGTGGTCTGCAAAGCCACGTCTCAGGAGTACTGCACATGCCTCAGCAGGTGGGGAGATGGAAGATCCTACACCAGCTGGATACCCCCTTCCCATGGAGTGCACACAGGGGCACCTTCAGCCGAAGCCATGCCCTTCTTCCATCCCACACACCACAGGCAGCTTTGGCTGACCCATGGTCAGAATGGCCGTGGGGGAGGTGAAGAAGATACTGGCAGCAAAATGAGGATGGTGAAAGCTGCTGTAGCGACTGCCAGCATAGTACTGGGAGTAAAAGCTGGTGCTGGGAGAGCAAGCCCCAGTTGAGGTGTGGAGGGAGAACAATGAGGCAGGGCTGGCTCATGATCCTTCTTCCCCAGGGGAAACTGCCTTCTCAAGCTGTGAGGTGAGGTTTCAAAGTTACACAGGAGCACTGCTAGTGCAGGATTCAAAGCTTTGATAGCTTACTACTTCTTTCTTTGCAAAACAGGCCAGGAAATTACATGCAAAATCCTCTATCTCAGTTGCCTGTTACCTGGATTATGAACTAAAGCACTGAATGCTACTGCTGGGTGTGTGGTTTCTCACGCAGAACTGGGCCCCTTGTCAGCAGCTCAGTGTGATGGCAGAGACCACAGACTGTCCCTTGCTATAGGAACACAGGGATCCTGCCTCAGTCACATAAACCCGTTAAAATAGAGTCACCCTAATTTAGGTTCTGAAGACAAGCAGCCAATGCATTTACAAAGACTTTGTATGTAATATATGACAGAATGCACCAGATACATTTCCTCTGGTACTTTTGGATGACTTCTGGGAATCAGAAATTAATTCTGCCTACTCAGTATAAATATAACCTAAATATAACATAACTGCACCTCACCCAATCTATAAAACAATGCATGTTTTCTTATTTGCTGAGTATCTTTTTTCAGTGAAAAGCACGAGTCTCTCATCACACAACCCAACTAAATGCAGAAATCAATCCTGAAGATCGTGTGTCTACTTTGTTGCAAGTGTGGGCAGAATTTTACGGGGAGACACAAATAATGAGTAATCACGTTAACCTGGATGTTGGAATGAATACCTCGGACAGAAGAGTTTTTAGACCATCTCCACAGCACTAAAGTTTCAGCAAACCTCCTTACAATGTACGTAACACTCTTCATTTCCAAATGTAACCCTCAAGGAACACATACATAAATTATGATATAGCCACTGGGAAAACCTCTGAAATACTACAAAAAAGGGGGAAATGCATTTTATGGGGCAGTCTGCTCAACTGTCTGCTTTTAAATACAATTTCATATCAGGAATAATTAATGGCTTCACTGTGGTTAGTACTTAGATATTATAAAGAGAAAAAACCAAAACAATTTCTACATGCTTTCATTACTCTGTAGAGAAAGGAAAGGATTATAATTTGAAATGTCTGGTGTGCTTTCTCTCTTACAGATTTTGATTAAAGTATCTGTGCCTTGAATTCTAAGGAGGTTGACCAATGTAAAGATAACATGCAAACCTCTAATTCCATCATATTCACGTACTGCTCATTTACCAAAATAATCAAGCTAAGATGTCCAAGGAAGACTAACATACCACTAAGATAAACAGTGTTGTCTCCTCTGGGATATTACATTAAATGTTACCAAAAGCATGACACATTCTGCACTCCATTGTAAGGGCTGGGGGATCACAGGAAAAAGAGCTATGTCTTGTCCAGAAAAAACTTCAGGTCTAATACTTCTGTAATAAAAACTGATCCAAGTAAATGTAACTGTTGGTATTTCCCTGAACCACACACCTACAGACACCGGACTGCTCCTCACCACAGCCACATGGCACTCAGACATGAGATGCCCACGCTGCGCATCCCTCCTTTCCTGGCACCAGGGCTGCCTGTCCAACACTGGCAGTTTTAAGCAGCCTGGTGAGAGCACAGCCTCCAGGCAAGGCAAGCCCCACAGCCTGGGTCCTCTCCAAACCACAGAAATGCAAGTGGCCGAAGACCAAAACTGTTTTTCAATGTTCTTCTCAATTTCCCTGCTTTTACCTCTGAGCGATTATCCTTTGGCCAATTCTCATTTGGCTGCTGCTTCTTTAGTGTTTGATGGATCTAATCATGAGGACACTGGGAAGGTACATCACAGTCATTTTCTTCCCGAGTCAATTCTTTGGCTCTGTTCAGAACCCGCTCACAAATACAACAACAGCTCCTGCCGCTTTGGAGCAGATTCTTTGTAAGAATGGGAGACTGCAGTCTCATAATCAATTCCCAGCCACAGTGGAGGTGTTCAGTGGGTCAGTAAGGCCCTATAAGGGATCAGCTGTGCAGCACTCACCTCGGGGAGGTCGCAGCTCCGTGATGTTCTCGGTGGCTTCGTCGTCCGAGTCGTCCGTCGCCACCACCTTGTACCTCTTGCTGCTCTGTTTGTTCAGCACATGTGGGGCCTGCAGCGCAGCCTCTCTCTCTGCAGCGAGGTCCAGATCCTGCTGAGCAAGGTGGGCCCTCAGCTGCCTGATTTCAAACTAGAGCGAAAAACAACACCACGTACTGATGTCATATGAGCATGGCCAAGAGTTTATAGTCTACAGCTGGGGACCTATTACTCATTTGATCACTAAACCACTACAGTCTGGGGAAACAAATACAATGTGGTTGAGCCAGGACACGAGTCCAAGCTGCTGGTGTCCCCCCAGAGCCCACGTGAGAGGGACCATTGCTCACACAATCTAAAGGTAAGGACTGTCTCACGCTGGTCTTCTATTTTGTACGGTGACACCCTGAAGATAAGACTTTGGCCCATTTTTAACAAATCTAACTGCCCAATCAAATGTAACCTTTATATAAAAAGACCACTCTTAACAGGGATTTAGGTTCATGACAAATATCCCTGACACACTAGACTTGGTAATGAGGGTTTCAGAGGAGGGGAGGTTCTCTGAGCAGCACCCAGAATGGTCCTCTCTCACTAACTGGGCAAGGAAAGGGACACCACAGTCCTCTTCTGTCTTGAAATCTTTTGTACTCAACTGTGCAGGAAACCCTGGGGAAGGTTACCACTTTTCTGGCCACTCCTCTCAAATACACGAGCCATGGCAGTTAAACACTTTCTGCAACCAGGATGGGATTTGCCTCATGACTCTTGTTATGAAGCAGACACCTGACAAAAAGACAGAAGGTACCAGGTACCATCTGACTGAAGACACAGCACATTTCTCTTGTATTTAACAACCACACATCTTCCACCAGGCAAGAAGGAAAACAATTTTACTGCAGAGGCTGCAGAGACCTTTATGTAATCACTACAAAATCCCCTTTGCCATGCAGCACAGCTATGGGGATGCAAGGCAGAGTTTGTCTTTTCTAAACTCTTTTTAAGATCGGTAGTACAGCAGTGATCAAATCATGTCCAATTATAGCGAGTCTGAGAGGGAAAAGCAGATGAGGCAAATTAATAGGCTCAGGCATTCAAAACTCAGCACTGCTGGGCCTCCCCTAGTTCAGGGCCTGGGGATCCTTCACCGAGCACGATGCTGTGTCGAGCCTCGCCGCACCTGCCACTGCGCATTCACAGCACAGACGGGATTAGCACCTCCATGCCTGAAAACTGGTGTGCAACAGCATGTAGGCTAAATGAACCTGCTTCTGGCTCTCGCCTCCCAGATGCCGACTCCAATCTACTCTGCTGTCAGATTTTGGAACCCATCAGCAGACCCAGCCTGCTCCACCGCGGTCAGACACGCTGCAGAGCACCAGCAGCTCCTCCGAGCTGTGTGAGCAACTACAGGGGAAACAAGACAGAGTTTCCACAGATTTTGGAAAGAAAAAGGGATTCCAGCTTGCCACACCTGGAGACTATCTGCTTTCCAAAGCATACAGGAAGAAACTACAACTGGAAGGCCCACTGCAGGACACAAATCTAGAAAGCAAAGGGGCAGTTCAAACTTTCCAGGTCACATTCAAACCACCTAATAGAGGGGATCTAACAAAGCACACAGCTTCTCCTCTGTCTAAACCCGGGGACAGAGGCCTGGCAGCTGCAAACAGCTGGCTGCACGGAATGCTCATTGCTCTTAATCAGAGGTCTGCAGTGGCAGTCGGGAGTCAGGTGGAATCAGCAAATGTCAAAACACAGCCCTGCCCTTGATTTCCTGCAGCGAAACCTCCACGGCAGGTCCCTGCTGGTGGGTTTGTGTTAACCCATTAGCTAGGAGGAATTAGCAAACTGGTGCTGCTAACTCTGTCCTCAGCCAGCCCAAAGCTCCCTGAGGATTAAGGTGCTTGTGCCATACCCAGAAGTGCCAGTGTGGACACAGGGAATTTCAGGTTTTATCCTTGACTTGAAAAAAAAAAAAAAAAGGACTGACAAAAGAGCTTACATTCCACTTTTGAAGGGAAAAAGATACCCCTTCAGACACTCCTTTGGTTTAATGGAAATAATGCACTTAAACATGAGAAGCAAAAAATACATCTGGAGGTTTTTTCTTTATGCTGCCTAGCTCAAACCAAAAGGCAGTAAGAACTAGGGATCATTTCTGTTTTTCTACATTTCACGCTTCATCCTTCAAAAACATTCCAGTGTGTCAGAAAAAGAAATATTGCTATTAAAATGCTTAATTCTGGCCTGGAGGCAGGATACGATTTCCTATTTTCATGGAAGACAAAAAGACTGGCAGGTATTTTTTAACACCAATGGATAGCACTAGCCAGGAGTCAGCTCAGTAACTATTTCTGTACGACACCCGATTTAAGGAGCTTAAGCGTTTACAAAGATTGGCTGAAGATGGTAACAACCAAAAGCTTGGAGGGCATTATAGAGACGTGAAAGGGAAGCACCTGAGGTGATCTTTCCTGTTCCTGGGAGCCTACAGCAGGAACGGGGCAGAGAGCGGACTCCTCCTGCCCACTCCCATGCCCCAGTGGATAAAGCCAGCACTTCCAAACATCCACAGGCTATTTCCAATCCTTAAACCTCTCCGTGCCGGGTGGCCAGGCAGTTTTTATGAGCGGTTTTACTGTTTATCGCGGCTCTGCTCAGCCTCCCTCCGTGAGGGGCCGCGGGGCGGGCTCTGCTGCCCCCTGGCGGGCGCGGCGGGAACGGCCCGGCCCGCACGGCCTGAGGGAGCCGCGGCACCCGCGGGGACACCGCGGGGACACCGCGGGGACAGGGACACCACGGGGACACCGCGGGGAGACCACGGGGACACCGCGGGGACACCACGGGGACACCGCGGGGACAGGGACACGGCGGGGACACCGCGGGGACACCGCGGGGACACCGCGGGGACACCACGGGGACAGGGACACCACAGGGACACCACAGGGACACCACGGGGACACCACGGGGACACCACGGGGACAGGGACACTGAGACTGGACACTGATGTCACACTGTCAGTGACGCTGGCACCCCGGCTGGAAAACACGCCACTGGTGTCACACTGTCACTGTGGACACTGGAACCTGGGCCGGATACCTCGGCACTAATGGGGACACTGGGCCCCGGCCCTTGGCTCATGCACTGCTGAGGGTGAGAGGTGCACGCAGCACTCGCAGCTTTTTAAGCGGTCCGTGATCCCTCCGTTCCTGAGCTGCAAATATAACCCATGTGCTTGTCTCATTTTCGGCTCCTAACACTGAGCTATTTCAGCTGGTCTCGAACCCAGAGCTGAACAGCAGACTGTCAGAAGCAGATACGAGGATCGAATTCCCGGGCACGATAAAGCAGCTCTGGACTCTGGCATCAAGTGCAAGGTAACAGCACACAGATGTTCCAAGGCAACAGCAGAGGCTGATGCTGCCTACAAACCCACGCAGCTGCAGCTGGTTAACACAGGCCTTCCCTTCCACTTTTCCATTACCTCAGATGCTGAGCTTCCAGATCCCGTTCATGTTTGCCCTGAAGTCTATGCGGTCATTAAAACAGTGGAAAGCTGGAATTAAATAGTTGTGTGTGTAACTGTCATTTTTTTTCTCATTGACAGGGAAGAGGGTAATCATTGTAGCAATGGCGGTGTCTCACTCTCACACTGACTGTTCCTGCTGCAAAGTGCTCCATATAACATGTTGCACAGAGATGCAGAACCCTGACTGTTACAAACACACAGCTCTTGCCTGTTCAAAAACGGACTCTACGGGGTAGAAAATCATCATTTAACACAAAGAATGATATAATAAAACGAAAGGACATTCAATAAACAAGAAACAGATTTTTGTTCATAAAAGGCACAGATCTACTTAGGACATCAGTTCGATATTAATTGTTTCTTGACAATTATGCAGAAGCTGGAATACAGTTTTAGCCACTAAAACCAAACCCCTACAAACAAAGGTTAAATCCAAAGGGGTGTTTCTTATGGGTGAAATGCAATGAGAGGCTGCATGAGCAAATTAGGTTGTAGGTGCTTATATCTACTGAACATTATATTGAACACTGACCTCAGACAGTTCTAATGTGTAAAAGAGCTAATGAGATTGCTCTGACTGCATGTCAGGCAGTCCAGGGCAGCTTAAATCAATCATTAAAAGGTATAAAATATAACAGTCTTTTTAAGTAAAAAATTCTGGGCCAAGTCAAACACATGACATTTCTATTTGCAGTCGGAGCTGATGCAGCTCTGAGTGGACACCTGGACCCCTCCAACACCGAGTCCTGCAGGAGAGCTGGACTGAGGAAAGTGTGGTTCCTCTTTTCAGGACAGACCATCCCTCTCTTGGCCTGTAAGGCGGGATGCATATCACGAGGGGACAAAAAAAGGGGGGGGGGAAGGCATATAAACATATATACATGCTCAGATTTATTTAAATTAAAACTTCATAATAGATACCAACTCTGTGTAAGAACATTGTAAGTCTCACAGAGAGCCAGTGAGCAAAAAATGCTATTGTGTGGAAGATCAAGGAGATTAAAGTAAACTACCTCCTGACTCGTGATAATTACAGAGCCCACCTGAGGCTGCTACTGACTCTATTTATCAGGACACCCATGATATTCATCATCTTTAACTACATATACTTTGGTGGGTATTTCTCAATACGTTCCAACATACTTTGCAATGGAAAAAAATATATTTGAAAACTTCACAGAATCACAGCTGAAATGGACCCGTGAGGGTCATCTAGTCCACCACCCTGCTAAGAGCCAGTCCATTTAGCTCAGGTTGCCAAAAGCCTGTCCTCTCAAATTCTGACTGTCTCCAAGGCTGTATGTATGTGGCACAACCTCCCTGGCAATCTGTTCCAGTGCTTCACCATTCTCATAGAGCAAATGTTTGTTGTATTTCATAGGAATTTTGCACCTTCCATGCCTGTGTAGAGTCTGTGCAGCTCTGAGAACTGCCTGGGTACGCCCTGCCATGAGTGAGCTGAGGACAGCAATAAAGCTGTAATACATGTGGCTAATGTGAAAATACACTCATTACCAAGAGAAAGGGACAAACAGACTGTCTCACAGAAGAATGAGTAACCAGACTGTCAGACATGAAGAGGAAGTTCATCAATGGTAAATTTAACGTACCATTTTCAAAACCTGCTATATGTCATTTTGTAGTACAAATCTGGCAATATTTCGTCAGGAAACAAACCAGAAAGAATGATGGGCATTCCTGTGCACTTCCTCACTCCAATAACGCATTAGTGATTATTTCTAAGCAGGTAAATTGACAGACCTACCCAGAGCTCCAGATAATATCTCAGTTCACATACCTGGTTTTACAAAGTGTGCCACCCATCCTATCAGATATTTCACAGCACGCATGGAAGAGTCAGAAAGGGACTTAGCAGTGAATCACACAGTACTTCCCTTTAATGGGCTAGCAACAGAGTATGATTGACACAGTTTCAGAGAGATCAATGAACATTTTAGCCAGAAGCTTACTTGTGTCTAATGCAGGAGCAGTAACTTCGCTCAATTCTATTAGTGCTGTCTGTACAGAATGCCCTGCCCTAAAACTCATCTGCCACTGGGATACAATCCAATGTTTATTTCCATTAGTTTAGCCATTGTTGGTAACAATAAAAATCAGGAGACAGTTGCAAACTAATGATTTACGGGCAGAATGAAACACGGGATGACCTTGGCTGCCTTCCATCCACCAAGAAAATGACTGGTAGTTAGAAATAAATTAGAATTATTGCAAAAGGATAACATAAGTTATTTCTCCGATAGGTAATTTTACCAGCTAAATAGCCCTGTCATTAAGCTAGCAGCTGTTGTACAAATTATATTCCGAGATAAAAGAAGAAATTACAGCTTCCATAGTTGTTGCAGCTTTGAGAATGATGAAAAACCCAATTCTATAGGAGTCGACAGAAAAGGAGCTCTTGTGATAAGGCTGAACACAGAGTCTTGGCTGGACTGGGCTCAGATGAATTACTCTTACGAAAGTTAAGCAGAAAAGATCAAGTAAGTAGATCTATTACCAGAAATGAAATTCCTTCACAGGTGATTCCAGAGGAAAAAAATAATCTTCCCTGACTGGGATTTGTAGTTAATGAAACTTTGGAACTTTGTTTTGCAATTTCAGTTACTCTGATGAAACAAAACCATATATTCCATGCATAATTTTTGGTAGTGACTGCAGTGAGACTTCTTTTCCTTTTACCTTTACCCATTTTTAGACAATCCTTCTTACTGTGGTTGTCAATGTTTCCCATATTTTGTGATCTCCTGTACAGCTTTCCAGTATTTTTTGCCTTGACTGCCCTCATGCTCCACTCCTGTTTAATGACCTCTTTTTTGGCCAATAAATATTTTGGAGAATAAATAAAACAGCAAACTATTGAAACAGTTGCACTGGGGTACTACAGAGAACAAAGTGGTGGTCCGTGCAACTATAATTTATAAAAGATATTCTGGTTTTCAGATGTATGGCCAGCCAAAAATCCACATCTGGAAAGAGTTTTCACATTTGCAAAAGTACATCTCCAGTGTCAGTCAGGAATGGAAATGTACTTATAGTTGTGATACCCTGTCACTGGTCAAAATACACAACTGACAAAAGAAAGGGAATTCAAAAAGACGAGGGGAGGTTGCATCTTCCCTGCTTTTTCCACGAACAAGCAATCCTTTAAAAAGGCCAGGAAAGATGATCAAACGAAAAAGCAAAAACCTGGCAGAATTTTAGACATTAAATACCATTAGGAGCCATTTCTCCCATCAGACGCACAATGTTAGTGTGAATATTATAATGCTGACAACCTGCTCTTGACTGAATTATGAAGCTAATAATTTACAAATAAAGGATGCAGTACTTGTGTCCGTGTCTGCTGTTGCTAACTGTAGCGAATCAGTACATTTACCTGATATTATACAGCTCAGGCATTTGTTTGGCAGCAAGTCAGGCCAGTAAGAAGGATTAGTGCTGTCATTTTTCTATACAGCATATTTTTCCATAGCTGATGACACTTGAAAGCTACAAGAAAACCTGCCCTGTTTTCTCAGATTTACTCCTCTCCCAGTGCAGTATTTCTCTGTGTTTGATGTACAGGTTGTTGTAACCATCAGAGCTCGGATTAGGGCTGCTCTGCTCAGACATTTGTTACCAAGAGAAGTGCCACTGAAGACACTTACATAGTTGGAAGTAACTAAATTTTGGCAATTTTGTCAAGCCTAAGGTTTAGAAATTTGTTATTCTTAATGTGAGAAACTCGAAAATTATACACTGTCAACGTCTTCCTAACCAGTCACACAGACAGGGCAACTCACCACCACACCAAGAGTTCACTGCAGAATCCTAGGCTGAGATCCAGGAGACCTCGAACTAAATTAAAAAGACAGCTGGGGACCTGATTACTGATTGATGGTTTGACAAGAACTTTAGGGTTCCTCTGTAAAAGATGGGCACCTTAATCCCTGCTTCAGATTATGCTCCTTTTTGGGCAGTTGGTCTGTTCTGGGACAAGTTGCTTCTCCTGTCTGCACAGGCCCTTCAACTTTTTGACTGACTGAGCTGTTCAGGCTTACAGGTCTCCCCATTTCATATTTGAAAGGCACCTACCACTAGCCAGGAGTGGGAGTTGAAGGTAGAAATCTCCAGGATTTATCTGGACATCTATCTCACAGCTACCCTTACAACTGAAACAAGAAGTAAATCACCTGGGGGCTCGCTGTGTTGTGGTTTGATGATCACCTCAATGCTGAGCCTCCACATCCATCCCTGGCTCCTACTTTAACACAAGTTACTCAAGAACTCATTTGCATGAGACAAACTGCAACAGCTCCTGGCTCACTGCCCAAACAATGGCTTTACACCTTTTTCATGTAAATATATTCATTTGAGATATTTTAAGCTTCACCTTTCCTTACCTCGTAACTGAATCACTGAACATTTGGGGGCCTGGGAAGAATCTTAAATCTTGACTTGCTTCCAGGAACTAGAAGCTTCTCTTGCAACATTTTGAGCTTGCCAAGAGTCTCTGACTGACCTACAGGGAAGCTGCCTTCTGCATTTAAAACAGGGAGATTCATTAGTTTTTAACTGCATATATTTTTCCCAGGAATACAGCCTTAATGCAGCTGCAGTCTCCAACAGTGGCAGTGCCTTTTGCATGTTCTCAGTGCTGTGTCAAGCTGGCTGTACTCACTCAATAAATTACATACTGGAACCGTTCATTTCTGTTCCTCACACTGGTTTTCCTCACCTTAAGGAACACAAGCCCAGCAGCAGAGGCTGTTTGACAAACACCACGCTGACAACATCCTGGCTGCAGCCAATGCCTCCTCAGCACTGAGACCTGTCACCCTACAACAGAAGTCCCAGTGGTACTTCTCAAACCAGCAGTACATGAACTGTTTGATTTGCCTTGACAAGCTATGCGTAAATAAAGACATAACCGAACTTTACCCCTTGTTCTTGGCAGATCTGGGTTAGTCTTTCCAGCTGCTCATCTTGAATAACCTTTGCCTTCTCATATTGCTGAATCATCATCTCCATCTCCACTTTCACTGGAAGGACATACGCTGGAAAACACAAACAACACTTAAAGCAACCCAGCTGTGATTTGGTTTTTTAATCAGAGAGAAAACCTTTACAGGCCAAAGAACATCACCCTTCTCCCTTGCATCCAGAGAACTAGAGTATTTCTAATGGAAACAGCACGAGGGTACTTTTTCCAGGGAAGAATTTCTACCATAGGAAATGCAGGGTCTAGATCTTGTTTAGTCAGATCTCCCTCTGCCTGGATGAGCTGAAATAGATGCTGGATGCTCTTCCCAGCTTCTGTGGCACTAACACAGATCTTTCCCAGTGTTTACCACAGATTTCCTGAATTGCTGGGTAGGAGGATTTTCTCTTTAGAGTCAAGACCCATCCGCTCTAAACCTGAACAGCACGGCTCCCTCAGGAAAAGAACTATTCCAGAGCCCTAAGCATTTAATTCCTAGACTTTGTGGTAAGAAATAAATCCTTAATGGAAACACCAGACTAAGAAGGGTATTTTAAAAAAAAACACAAAAAAGGCATTTATCTTCTCTTGCTTTGCAAGCTACAGACCAGTTTTCAATAGGTCTTCTGAATGCCTCTAGAAATTTTGCTCCTGTCATAACTATGGCAAACTCAGACTGAACAGAAAAACTGTTCAATACGTACTGCAATCCCTGATGTTTTCTGAAGTTACACAAGATCCCAAACTTTTCTTGTATGCTTCAATCAGAGGGCTACGACCTGGTCTTAACTCTGAATAAAGAGTTTTCTGGGCATTTAAATCCAAAATAACAACTTGACCTCTGGTGGCAAGAGGAATGAAGGCAGGTCAGGGCATTTGGTTTACAGGACAGGGGATGGGATGATGCCCAACAGCAAAACAAACCCTGGATTATAAAGGCTCCCAGGGAGCAGGAGATACAGCCATGATCTTGAGACCTACTCTCCTTCATGGGAATCGTAACTCTCTTCTGTTCAGTGCAAGCAAAATGTAAGAGAAGAGAGAATAACAGAAACAGTGGTGGCAAGCAATCTTGCTGTATTTTTAAAATCTCTTTTCCCACCCTGCCTCACAAACTGAGTCAC
Organism: Myiotriccus ornatus; assembly: GCA_036023395.1. Taxonomy (NCBI): domain Eukaryota; kingdom Metazoa; phylum Chordata; class Aves; order Passeriformes; family Tyrannidae; genus Myiotriccus; species Myiotriccus ornatus. Next base: position 19,904,506 of record JAYRBT010000018.1, on the reverse strand, counting down.
CACTCACCATCAATGATCCTCTTCACTCTCCATATCCGCAGGGTGATAATGAGGCTGATAGCATCCCACGGGCTGCTGGGGCCATTAGCCACCGTTGAGGCCACCATTGGTGCCAAGGACAAGATTATGACAGCACCATCAAACACCTAGAGAGAAATCACTTTTTTTCAAACCTTTCCTTAGAATCATATCCCTGCCATTCCTCCTCGGAATCTTGAAGGACTCGCTCTTTGCCCGAAAGAAATGCAATTATGGTACATATTTGAAAGGGACATGAGAGGTGGCCAAGACACAGACAGGCTGCATCCTGCTTAGGTAGCACAAGAGAATTCCTCAGTGCGTTTTACGAGGTGAGGAGAGATAAACTGTTGTAGCAGGGCAAGGAGAGAGAAAGGTATTTGGAAATACTGGCCAAGATCCCCGAGGAGAAGTGGTAGCCTAAATGCTATTACAGCCAAAGAGTTTTATCATCATTGGTATTTATTATCTGCTACTTGGCATAATGTCATCCAAAAAAAAGGATGCGGTCCCTGTCCACAGATCTCACTGTGTAAATGAAGAGATCAAGAAGACAAGGAGAAAAAGATGGAGCAAAGAGACTTGATGGCTCTTGGCCACATCCTGCCTACACAACACGTGTGCATCTAGACAGAAAGACTGCCTGCTCTCACTTTTATGGGGCAGCGAGGTTTTCAAGGATTCTGACAACTGGGACCATTCAGAATGATTTACAGGGCATTGGCTACACTGGGATTAGATCAGAAAAAGCAATTGTGCAAAGCATTAGACAGAAAGGAGCTAGTAAATACATTTCAGAGCAAACTGGCAATAGAGTTGTGTCTGGCCCACACTGGCCTAGCAGGGTAGGACAGAATACCATGTTCCCATTCCTACTGAGAACCCTTCCCTGCTGCCAAAGACCACTGATTAATGGTTTGCATAAGGAGGCAGGACGTAGATTTTGGTAAGAATTACGAATTTGGAACTGTGCACAACAATTCAGTGTATTGAAAAGAAACACTCCTTACTGCTGTCACTTGATGGGCAGTAAACAATATCACTCTATTCTAAATTAACAAAATGAATTATCAGAAACTGCTGCATTTAGCCTTAATAATAAGTCTCTGAATCAACAAATTAAATTTCACTTCAGTTTTTTAGCAAAACAAAGGGTTTACAACCTTATTACAAAAATGTGCAAGCCTCTAGACTTGCTTAAGCTCCAAGAACACACAGATTTTCTTCTGGTACATCCTGTACAGTATTAGTTTATCAGACAGTATCAAGAAGGAGGTTTTAATTCTCCTGATCTCCAGATTTGTACTCAAGATCAGGATTACGTGCTACTTACAACACATGCATTTCCTTATCTGTCTGTGCACATTCTACCTAATTTTTAATTCAAGGTACAAATTACATAATTCAATTTAATTAAGAAAAAAATTATCATAATTCAATTTAATTAAAAGAAATTTCACAATAAAAATAGGGGGGTTTGCCAAACCAGTACTTTCTATCAGAAAACCACGTACAATCTTCCAACCAGTTCTAATTTCAACATGATTATGGGAACGGGGATACACAACTCACGTGACAATTCTTACTCCTGTCGCTCATTATCCCAGGGCAGCAGCATCACCAGACCAGCAGAGCTCACCAACGAAATAAATACACACAAAGAGCAAGGATGCCACAATCCCCCCCTTCCTAAAATATTTCCAAGTATTGCACTCTCCTGACTTTCCCACAGAAAAAGGGACTCCAACACACCAACTAGGGATACTTGCATGTAATAAGGTGAATGTGTGTATTTATCTGCCCAAAAGAGATTGTATTGCATCAGGTTAATAACAAAGCCACCCAAAGCAGTTCTTCATAGTCTTACTGGGTCTGCCTGGAAAACAGTACCAAAAGTGTGAGAGTTCTTACCTCTATTTTGTTTTCAATGTAATCCCAAATGCCAAGGACCACAATCCTCAAAATAGTCTAGTAAAATAGATTAGGGGGAAAAAAGATGATGAATGTTATAGTAATTTTAGATAAACATTTAAGCCCTTTATCTATTTAGGGAATCATTTTTTGTCTCATTTAAGCATTATGCATTTCTTATAAATAATAATGAGGCTCTAGAAATAGCTACATTTATAAAAGCAGGCATTGTTTTCCAACCACTACACTGTCTCAGTGAAACCTCCACGAACAAGCTCCAAGTTCAAAAGTTCATCAGTCTTTCCCACCCTCCTAAAAATTTGCTTTCAGATTTGTGTGATTTAGATTACCAGCCCTCCCCACGCTGCCCCCCTGACCCAAGCCTACATAAGATCAACTGTGGGGCCTCCTCAGTTAGAACGGGGGAAGATTCTCTTTTCTGGCCATCTCTGATAGGCCACTGATTACTTATTTTCTAAGAGAAGAGACACTGTCCTGTCCTGATGCCTAAAGACACTGACATGTCATCAGTCTGAAGAGCAGATGCTCTTTTATCTGGAGTGCAGGGCAGTTGTCTTATTATAAGATCCCAGAAAGTCATCGGATAAGGGAGAAAAGTATCTCTGTGATCCTCCTCTATGAAGCAAAACAGCTAAAAGTAGCCTCAATAGCCAGAAAAGAGGAATAAAGAAAGAACACAGAATGAACCAATGGTGAATTCCCATTAAAAAAATCCAATGGCACCTTTCCTGATTTTTAACCTGGCTTTCAGAAGACACAATGAAGGAAAAAAATCAATCAGTCAACTTATGATTGAAATTGAACTCACATAAAAGCATAACTGGTAGGGATGTTTTTTGCCAACAGCAACATCAAGGTCAGATTTTGATAGGCATGATAGACAGGATGAGTCCCCCTGCAGATGAGAGCCTTGCAAAGACCACCAAAATGCTACCTTCTCCCTTCAAGAACAGCATAACGACTGAGGGCTCAGCAGGCCCATGTTTGAGGGGCAACCATGCCAAGAACTGTGCAGAAAAAAGTGACTGATGAATACATGTATCTCCTCTTCATTACAAACACAAATCCCAAGCAACTCTGACTTTATGCCAAATATACCAGCACTAACTAACTGCAGAACACTGAATTTTTCAGTGCCCTTCTGATGCAGGGTTTTGCCAAACCCCACGAGCCCAGTTGCCTCATTTGGCCTGGGATGGCTGTGCTGAGCTCTCTCTTGGCACTCCCAACCTGTGTAACAGCACTTAATCCTGGTTTGCAGAGGGAGACATTGCTGTGGTGCTTCCAGAGCCCAGCCTCTACCATCAGTGAGCAAGAAAATGAACCAGGCAACACTTAGTCAGAAATGGTGGATTCAAAAGCACTGGCCAAGTCTGGCTGAGAAACACAGTCACCAGCCAGAAGAAAAAATGCAGCTCAGTCTTTCCTCTACAAAAAATTATGAGACTCCATGTAGACAGCAAGAACTGCCAATGCTGCTCCTCCTAAAAACAACATTTTACTTCCAAAGCATTTTACAAATGCAGCATAGGAATAAGGTTGACGTCCCTTTCCATGTTAACGTCTACTCTTGAGGTTTATTTGTTTTGTGGAGGGAGAGATGCACAACAGCAGCTGCTCAAATCCCTAAATGACCCCAAACTGGCCAGCATGATGTGATGTACTGTAGGTGTAAGTGCATGTGCTGCTGACCAGCCAAGGCACTCCTGCAGCCCCAAACTTGAGTCTGAACACTGTCAGACAAAGCATCCCTGCTCCTCTGTCAGCACCTTCCTCACTAAGAAGCTGCACAAAATACTCAAGTCCAAGTTACCCACGAACCTGTAAGTTCAGCTGTATTAGTTAACCAGGGATCCAGCACAGCAAGGCAGCCCCGGGGAGACACATGAGGAAAAGCAGAGCCTTCTATAAAACTTGGGATGCCACCCTTCCTACAGCCACCTGCTGAGGGCACAGGGAAACCTGGCTCGTTCTCTGCCAGGCTCAGGCAGTGTTTATGAAGTGCTAGGCCAGAGAGCAACTCACTGCTCAGGATGGCTGAACACTTGTAACACCTTCAATGAAACTGAGGGTGAAAATCTTTCTTCCTTTGGACAGGTGTGCACAAAGGGATTTTCACTGAAATAAGGCATATCTGCACAAAGGAAACAGAAACACCATCTCACAACCTTAAACATGATTTAATATGAGACTGCTGAGGGAACATAAAATCGGATTTTCCTTTCTGCCTTTTTAATTCCTCACTGCAGCGTTTAAATCAGACTGCGCTACTGTCACACTACTGAGTCTGAGCAGCTCCAAGGGCTGGAAGCTGGCACAAATATTTTCATTTTCAGCCTGCTGCTGTGAGTCAGCACACGTCAGCAGTGACTGGAAGTCTGCTTGGCAGCCAATTAATGCTTATTGGTGCTACCCCTGGAAGAGAGATCTTCTCAACACATGCCTTGCTGATTAGCACCTTGGCTGTCAGCTAGAGCAGACACACTGCAGGAAGGGGAGTGTAAGGGTGCAATGAGCCCACCCGAGAGAGACTCTGCAGAACAAGCTGGGCACAGCTTGTAGGGGGAGCCAAGAAAACATTTGTTCTGTACAGAAGGTCTCAAAGCCACCCTTAAAAGCCCTCCCATCAGCAGTGAAGTGACAGAAGGCAGAGGCAGCCTGTCCTTGGTGCCCTGGGAAAGCCCCAGGAGTGAGTCCCACTGGTGCCCCACGGAGGCTGCCCCTGCCCACCCTGCCCAGCACAGCTCCAAACCAGCCCTGGCTGTCCCCACTCTGCCTCTGTGTGTACAGGCTCCTAAATAACACCCTGCTGCCACAACTGTCACCCAGAGCAAATCTGGGCACCTCCCTGATTGCTCCATGTAATAAATACCTCGATTGCAATGAAAACATTGGTATTGCTTATATACATTTTAGCGGGTTTTTTTTGCAAAAGCAATCAAAAATGTGTTTCAAACAAATAAATATATTGCATTTCCTTGTATACTGTCTCTGTACAGAACTTAAAAAAACGAGAACCTGTAGCAGAATGTGAAAAAAAAAAAAAACAGAGACAGAAATTAATAATCCAGGAAACTTCCTGCACACTCTACAAGGACCAAACTGAAAAAAGCATATGAATTAAAAGAGAATTGCAACTGTAACACCCATCACAGACAAAACAAAAGTTACTCACGACTCTACCATTTGTAGGCACAAGAATCTACGAGAAATAGGGAAAAAAATGAAGCAGCACTGCTGTTTCCTACTGATGTGCAGGCATTTTTCAGCACTGTAGCAAATGCACGCACATAGTTTTGCATTGCACTACAGGCATTCTGCATTTTTGAACACATAGATTTGAAAAAAAATCCCATTAAGTACCAATGTGAGCACTTTTCTGTTAAAGGTCACTGCCAGCTGGGTTCTTTTGTACTTGAAAAAGAAGGCTTTAACATTTTTGGACTGGAAATCTTTTAATTAGAAAGTCCTTAACACACACATTTTTTAGTTGTATCAGAAATGCATTTCTTGGTTTCTGCTAAAAGCTAAATTACGACATAGAAGTCTGTCCAGTGCACTAATAAAAGGTAAATGACTGAACAGTTCTATTAACTTCTTTAAATTGGAGTAAACCCAGGCAAATTTTTAAACCATTTTCCCGACAGAAATGCGATTTCAGAACTGACAGCGTTCTCTTGGTGACACACAGTTGTTTGCATGCCATTGACTGTCTGCAGTGAAGTTGTGCTGAACTGTGTGATGCTGCAGGTTTTCTCCCTAGTTTTGCAGGGAAACTTGGCCAAGTCTTTTGCTGAGCCAGCCGTGTGAATTCCCACAATCTGCATGAGTTAGCTGCATTTGTCAGCTGACTGCACGGTACATTAGGTAATTTACTTCTCGGTGAGTCACTGTGTCAAATTCACCCGTGGAGTGAAGAAATCACAAGGAGGCAGCACAGGAGGAGAAGCTGGTCCAGCAGGGTCTGGCAAAGGAGAGCAACTCTGCCTTTTGAGATGGGGTAGTGATTGTACAAGAGAGAGACACGATGGAGAAGGGTGGAAAGGATGTCCCTTCCACTGCCACAAAACTAATCTATCTGTTACAGAGGTTCCAGAAACTCTTACAGATTAAGCTTCTGCCTTTTGGATATATCTCATAAGACCAAATATTTATTGAAAGCTTTCCCAGAACACCTTGTGCCCAACCTGTAATTTATAACCCCCTTATTTGGGTCACTGCAGAGGCCTTAGCTCATCCAGAATTTAAAACAACCTTCTTTTGCCATCTTCTGGTGTGCCTGTCCTGAGCCACTGCATCAGCTGTCCCAGCACACCCTGCCCCAAGGCCACCAGAGCCCAGGGGAACGTGCTGGCACATTTAAACCAACACAGTCCTTCTGTTTGCAGGGCAAACATCCTCCTCACGTGGCTTGTCTTTAATCAGGGCTCTGAAATGAGACGTGGACCTGCTGACCTCACCTCGCCATCAGCCAGCACAAACCATTCCTGTGCCCTGTACTCTGCAGCTGCTGGGGCTCTATCAGCACACGTGGTCACACAGAAAGAATCAAGTGCCAAGGCTCGGTGGCACTAACAGATCCCAGCCTGTTCTCTCTCACTAACACTACCAGGATATCAGGTAGTACCCAAATTCACCTTCGCACAAACACTGCAGTTCTAGCTGTTCTTCTGTTCTCCCACAATATTCCCTCTTCAAATATGAAGAAAACTAGCGAGTTTTCAACTGACAGTTCTGCACAGATGTATTTTCAGGAACAGAAGTGGCTTCCCAGAGACTCAACATACCACCACAGATGCAGACTGGGCAGAGAACTGGCCTTGCAACACAAGTTGCCTCTGGGCACAGTCACACCAGCATTGATGCCCACCCCTGAAACACGTGGTGTAGGAGGTGCTGCACTGCCACTATCAAGAGATGAAAGCACAGATGAAGCACTGATAGAGCACACCCTAAGTCAGGTACACCCTTGGAAATGAAATGGGCAGTCTGGTGTTTC
>JAYRBT010000018.1:19870391-19897457 GCA_036023395.1 Myiotriccus ornatus | reverse complement strand
AGCACAGATGAAGCACTGATAGAGCACACCCTAAGTCAGGTACACCCTTGGAAATGAAATGGGCAGTCTGGTGTTTCAGCCAGTTGTCTAGCTAGATTCCTGGAACTCTAAAGAACCATTTTCCCTGCTAACTATTTTTTTGAGAAGCAAGAAAAGTGGTTAGGAAAGAAATTTCCCAGTATATTAAATATATATTTTTTACACACTAGCAAAGACAGAAGCTTAAATCTACCTTTATGAATTATATTAATACATAAAATCCCTGTCTTTGTTCCTAGCCCCCACTAATCAATCCATTTAAAAACCAAAACATACACAACCAGCAGTGCAGTGCATTTATACACCCTGAGAAAAGTTGTGTGTACATGGAAGAAAAGTAAACATCCAGAAGAGAAGCCACAGTTTACAGAAGAATTATACAGAATTAACAGAAGATTATTATCTGTCTGCTCAGCTCTTTGAAGCTCACCAAAAAAAGTAACAAAAATAACATCATTTTCTCTAACATAAAATTATGAATTTGTTACGGGAACCACATTATTTAGTTAGTTCTGTCATTTGGAATGTTTTTCCTTTTTAACAGAACCCTCCCAGCAGAGCCTTTACTCCTTTCAAGGGTTGCTGTTAACAAGCAGCAAAGTGTTAGGATACTACAAACACTTCCTTTTATCATACAGGATGAGGAAAGCCTTGGAGGTTTTTCCTCCTCAAACTAAAAATCTAAAATGCACCTGTGAGCCACAGCTAACGAAACAGATTGTTTATCAGCTGGGACCCCAGACTTCACTCCATTTGAGAACTCGTTTGTTGGACACCGAGGCAGGACAAAAGCCGTGATCCTGTGCTGGCCCCACTTTCAGCACATCAAGACTTGGTTCCTCCCAGGGAAACACTCAAAGGCTGAAAGCAAAGCAGAATGCCTGAGTGCTTGGCTGACTGAAGCACAGACACAGCAATGCAAACAGCTGATACCAAGGAACTCAACTCTTGCACGCCAACAGTCTCACCGGTCTGAGTGGAAAAGCAGAACTGAACAACAGCTACAGAATCACGGACTTGTGGCAATGGGATAAGACTATTAAAGCACAAGCAGACTCCAATCCACTTACCAAAACACTGTGACATTCCCCATCTTCCTTTTCTCAGCCAACTATTACCAAGGCTGAATTTGCCCTCTTGATAGGGTGTAACCCCGGCCTTGCCTTGCTGTTGATACTGGGATTTCCCCCCCAGTGTCTTTCTCTTCTCTTCTGTCTTAACATCTGGGTAACATTTCGTGCACAGACAAATCATAGTGATGTATGTAAACAGAGACAAACATACACAATCAGCACCACTAGTAAATCCTGTTCAAATACTCGGAAAAAAGCAAACAGAGCTGATGTGCACTTCACTTGAATAAGGGTATTTTAATGCTGGAAAGTCACAGACACTGACAGGGAATATAAAATTAACAGAGTGCCTTTAAGGCTTGTGGCTGTAACACAAGCACAGGGAGAGCAGGAAGATGCTGTGAAAGTAGCTACTCAATTTTTTTGGCAGCTGTTCTGGTGGCATTTGCCAGCTGCTGGCATGTTTGTGCCCTTCATTTTAACCAAGCAGAAAGGCAGGGCCTGTTTAACTCCAGCACGATTGGAATGCAATTACTTGCAATGCTTTGAGAGCACCACCTTCAATCAGTCCCATTCTTCCAAAACGTTCAGATTTTGTGCTGAAAGTTTTCTGGTTTTTAACAAGTCTTTTACAACTTTGTACTGTTTGTTCTCTGAAGAATCGTGTACCCACACTTCCAACTAATGGGAACTAAAGCACAGAAGAAACAATAAACATCCAAACTTAGGACATGGTACTTGCTACAGAAATAACCTTTTCTGAACACCAGAAACCCTGAATCCTCACTTTGAGGGAAAAAAAGCACTGACTGAAGGACTAATCAATTCCCAGCAGTTGCCTTTTATATCCAGGCAAACTAATTAAACTTGCTCATCTCTGGAAAATCATCCTGGCATGAACAGTCACAGACTGCAAAATCTCACTGTAACACATGATCTTCTCAACAAATGATCCCAAAGACAGCTGACTTGGCTAGGGGAATCAGAGAGAAAAAAATCCACTGCAGGGATCAAGGAAGTAAATAAAAATAAGGTGGATGGGGGGAAAAAAGTGACTTCCATTTTTTGCAGTATTTTGTAACCTCTTGGGGGAAAAAAAAAAAAAGTTTTTTATTTGGATGACAGAAAATTAAACCTCTGTTTTCCCTCTCCTGAGACACAATTCAACATGAACAGATGTGGTATTTATTAAACCAACCTGGCACAAGGCCAACCCCAGCAAACCCAGTAGGAAAGGTACATCTGAGCTACCTTCCAGACTGGTGGTCTCTGAAGCACATCCAGTTGCTCTGTGGAGCCACCTCTGTTGTTTTAACCCAGGACTCTGAGCCACAAAATGAACCCATCTCCAAAAATCTACCCTCCTCTGTTCGCCTCAATGGCTGCCTTGTGGCCTCCTTTTGATTTGGTCTAAATTCAAACCATAATCAAATAGGTGAAGGAAGATACTTTGGAAGACAGAAACAGATAATAAAGTGAGTGATAAGAGGTTTATAATAAATGAGAACAGCAAGTAGACAAAGCAGTTCCAAACACTTAATAGAGAGAGGAGAAAAGCCAACCCAGATCCAAAAGGAGGATGGTGAGTCAGGGAACCTGTTTTGGCTCCGTGAAGTATCTCTGTTACTGTTTTCCTGTAGAATACTTTGGAACCGCTTCATCCACTTAGAAGGGTACTCTGTCTCAGCAGAACTGAAATCCTTCCTTGAGACAGATGAGTGCAGGCCTTGAGGATCTGCCTACACTGCCACAAACAGGCAAGCAACAGCTGAACCCTGGAAGGGATACGGGAGCAGAGTGGCTGGTGGTGCAAGTGAATGAAAACAGAACTTGAGACTGCAGGGCAAGGGAACTGAGGATCACAGGAGAAGCTCTTGGTGAAACCAGCTCCAGAAAGCAAAGGAAAGCAGGTGAGTGTGGTTGTGCAGCCCTGCTGTAGCAGCAGGTACAAGCTGATCCTGTTGGAAAAGCTCAGGATTACAGGGAGCTCCAGGGTGCTGATTCGGGGGGAGACAGGAAAGCGTTTCTTTGCAGGGAATGGACACCATCTAACAAACCCGAGTCTCTGGGAATTAGGATGGGCAACTCACAAAGGAAAAACTGCAGAAAATCTTAATTGTTTAGAGATTATTTTCAGACAGTTTACACGGAACCTACAACCCACGATCACCATCGAAGGGTGGGGACAGTAAAGGCACCTATTTGTGTAAGTGCAGCACCAGAAGGCTCAGATGAAGAGCAGAGACCCCTGCCTGGTATCAAACAATCCTTTCAGAAAGCACCCACTGACAACACCAGCTGAAAAAAAAAAACCTGGGTAGAAATACAAGGATACATGTAAATAAATGTATTTCATTAGGAGCACCATGGAAATAAGCAATGTATGAATTCAACACAAGTGATCCAACAAATCATTTGCAGATATCACAGATATCGTATTTTTTGGGTTTTGGGGTTTTTTTTTTGTAATCTTCATCTAAATTTACCATATAGTGAAGACTTTACCATCTGTCTGGATGATAATATTTTCTCCTATGGAACTAGAAAAAAAAATTTAAAATATTTAAGTCCAAGCTGTCTTCCAACTTAACAAACATAAAACTTGTTTTTGTGACAAGTAACATCTGATGACCTGAAAAATAGCCATAAAAGCATTTTGGAGTATTTCAGGAGCAGTCTAAAAGTCTCGATACCAATGACTTCTTTTTGGAATAAAGCTGAAAACTCTTAACAGATCATCCCAGTTTGGTCATTTGTTCCATCATGACTACAGCCTTTTCCAAAACATACATTCATAGACATTTTGGCCAAGAAATTCACCATTTGTTTCATTCTCTTACTGGGTCTACATGCAGCAACCTGGAACATCTAAACTCCCTAGATAAATTGTGAGAGGAGATAATGCCATTCTCAAAACAGATCTGTTTGTAAAAAAAATTCCAAGGATCTTTGTTCTCGAAGAACGTGTCTTAATGCTATGCCTTATACCCAGTGATGCTGATCACAACTGGATGAAACTGTCCAGTGCCTGTAGTGACTCTGAGATAATTATCTCTTTCTGCAGCTTTCCAATTGTAATTTGTAAGACAGTATCTTCCACATTTCCTTCCCAATTCTAGGCAACTGACAAACTGCTAATCTATGCTGCAGTTTTTAATTTGTTGAGTAGGAGAAGCAACAGTACGTTTATTTTTTTTTCCTTAAAATACACCATGCTACATTTATTTACAGTCAAATTACTGTTACAACTCTTGCTAATTCCAGTGACAACATAAAAATACTTTGAAGTTCTGTTATGTGGTGAAAGACTTTGGTTATACATACCTCTGAAAAGAAAACAGAGAGGATGACTAGGCTGATCCAGTGAATTACTCCTGCAAACTGTGAAGCACTTGAAACTGCAATTAACATAACACAAGGAAGGGTCATTATAGTAGCAAAGTGCAACTTAGGTTTAATATAATTAGAAATGCCACAACTTACACATGGTTAAGTTTGCTTTCTTAAATTCTGTAATGGAAGTACCAGAGGGAGGATGGGATGCAATGGGAATGGAACTCCAGCCCTGCCAGCTGCTCACCCTAATTCAGGCAGCTCGTTGGCAGCTGCAGCAGCTCTTCACTGGAGCATTTACAGGTAACTCTGCTGGTAAGCAATGACATACTCAGGTCTTGGATGCTCTGTCACCTCTCCATGCTCTCACCCCATGCGCTGCTTTAGCTCGGGATGTGTGACTAAATCCCATACACCTAAAAATCCAGAGTTAGGATTCAGTAAGGAAACAGAATGCTCTACTATCCCCACATCACTCCTTGTCTTCGACAGTTCAGCTCAGATGATCAGTCTTTGTCTGGAACAGGTGCTTAAAAACTAGTGCTCAGAATGGGCTCCAAATACATTCCGTGCTGATAGAAAAGCGCAGAAAGCTGACAGGGCCCAGTGTCTGAACTGCTGGCAACTCCTGCTCTCAAGTTTGGAATAAGGGTATGAAGAGAAAACATCCTCTCCTTATTTCAGGGTATTTGTGAGCCTGCCATCTCCACAGCAGTCTGTGTGGTCTGCAGTGCCAAAGAACGACCGTGTAACAGCCGAGTGCCAGGCAGTCGATGGCTGCGTGCGCAGAGGTGCCAGGCTGGGTGTCCCACGAACGTACAGGGGACACACCCAACAAAGCATTTAATTTTTCAATCCAAATCGATTCAAACGGGAAGCAGAGGAGAGGGATGTAGGAAGAAATCAGGATACAAATAAAACTGTGAGTATGGGCTGCCACTGGAACTCGCTCTTCTGGGGCTTGATGAGAGAGCTTTGCTGCGGTGCAGCACAGCAACTACTTGATGAAACAAATGGGCAAAATATATTTAACTTCACCAAGGCAGCCTACAGAACCAGAAAAGGAAACCGTTTGGATGCTGTTTTTTCCAGCAGTGTCGATTGACCTACAAGGCTCCAGCTGCCCCCCAGTGGAAAAAAAAGATAGAGCAACCAGAATTTGGGGAGAAAAGCCATTTCTGCTGCCTCACTAACTGAGCACTAACTGTGCTGTATGCCCGGCCAGACAGGGGGCAATTAAATCGCCAGTAAAACAGTAAACTTGAAAAAGCCTTCCAAACAAGCAGCTTTTGTACAGGAGTTGAGTCAGCAGCCCATACACTGAATATTTGTCTGTTCCAAAACACTCCCTTTAAAAAAATGCTGTGAAAAGCTACAAAACCAGAAGGGGCTTCAAGAGGTGCTCATCCCCGCTCTGTGGTGGTTTGGATACATCACTGGGATGCAGTTTGAGGCAAAGCACCTAAACTACTCAGCTTTTACTTTAACCTGGAACACAGTTTCACATTTGTTCAACTTCTAACTTTTTTTTAATCCCTAAAAGCTAAAAGCCAAAAAGTTTTGCTTTGCTTCACAGTTTTCTTGTCCGGTGCTACAGGGGGAGAAGTGAACGCAAATCCAGGTGCTTTTTAGTCATGAAGAAGGATAATGAATAAATCAGTATAAAATGCCAGAGTACAGGCAAACTCAGTTCACCTCCTCCCCCTTTCCCTCACTTTCACGTATGTCCTCAAAATGTATATCCAGGGGGGAGGGATGAAGGATACACCCTGACAAACCCTAAGTGACCATTACAGAAGCTTTTACTACCAGCACCCGCTTTCAGTGGCTGTTCCTGACGGTGGTTTCCTGGCAAGCACCTAAAAAAGCTGATTATATGACAGAGACTTACAATAAATAAGCCCTATCATGTGTCCCCTGCTTTCTGGGGTTTCTAATTCTGGTATGAATATGCTTTGTGATAAAATACCCTAAAAGGTCTCTGTACTTTCCGTACCCACAGTTTGCAAGCGCGGTGTCCGTTGCCGAAAACGGCAGCTTTGTGTCCTGTGCAAACAAAGACTGCACTGAAACTACGGAGGAAAATGATGCTCTAAAAATGCCACAGCTAAAGAAAACACCAGGGTTTCTTCTGTTGCATTATTTTTAAATAAAGGGAGGCTTCCTAAGTAATTACAGTCTATAGTGTGGATTAGCTGTTGGTATTACGAACAAAATCGGCAGTGATGTGCTGTGACATACCCTAATGCACTGGTTGATTTTATACAGAACAAGGAATCCTCTAAAACTCTAATTACATTTTTGAAAAACATAATTATGGGCTAATGGCTTTTCAAAACCTTCATGTAAGCGACACACATTCCTCATAAGGCACAACTGCAATATTTATAATATCAGCCCCACCAAGACAGCCTTTATTATGTGATTTAAAACAAGATAGAAGGTATTCAAACAAGGCAAAGACAAAAGGCCTGATGGGATGATTCATCAGTTAAAATGTGAAGTTTCAACACAAGTGGAATGGGGCCTTTCTCAGGTGCTGAGAAAATCCACCTCTGAACAGGGAAGTCACCTGGCTCAACCAAACACCGACAGCTCAGGCACAAGGTGTAAGCTGCAGAGCTCTGAAGAGTGTCACATGCACCAGACACACAGAGGAGGAATGATTCCTAAAATAAAGCCTTCTTTGGAAACTTCTTCAGAAAATAAATGGTAAGAAAATGGGTGCTTCCAGAGGAGAGTGTCCAAAACTGTTCAAACGCTACGAGAAATCAACAAAAACAATTTTTAAACCCTCTGGCTCTACAGGGAGTGACAATTCCCTACATCAACAGAAAGATGTGACACCTCAATAAATACTGTGAAAGCTTCTTCCTCATTCATTTCTTAAGGACTTACACCCATAATTAGCACTCCTGACTCTTTTGGAAGCAGCAGACTTGTCCAAGTGCTGGGCTTCCCCATCCAAAATGGGAAGTGACCAGAGACTACAGAAAATAACAAGTGGAAGGGAGTGGCCATGTCAGAACAGTGAGTGCAGCACGGACAGACAGGTGTCAATGGTGAGCAACAGTGTGGAGTGACAGCTCAGCCATTCACTCATCTCACAGAGCGTATGAAACGGCTGCAGTTACCAACAAAGCCCCCTCAAATAACCTTAATACAATTGCAACACCTAAATCTTTGCTCCACCACAACCAATCGACAAATCACAGCGGTAAAAGGACTTCAGCTGAATAAAGATTTGGTTTGCTCAGTTTAAAGTTGCCACAGAAGAAGACACCAGACCATGACTCTTACGTATTCTTGCATTTATGGGACTGTCTGAACCCCAACTGCCATTTCAGCACATCTGAGATTGAGTGGAGATGTGAGAGGCTGCTCCCCAACATTTAGCAGAGGGAAAAGTGTAGCTGGTGTTTGTGTTCATGTCAACTTCGTGTCATAAAAGAAAAAAAAGGAACAAAAAAAGAAAAAGAAAAAAAGGGGTGGAATGGAGGAAAAGAGCAGAAGGGGAAAAAAGAAGATGAATTAGGAAGCAAAACAGAAGCATTAAAATTTCCACTGTGGAACCTGTGTAGAGTGAACTCAGATAAAGCAAAACTCCATTTAAGCTGTTGTTTGACTCAGAGTGTATTTGCAAAGTAAAATAAAAATCTCTATCATTTCAGTGCATTACAAGCTAGAAAACTGTAATTTCAATTCCTATCCACCTCAGCAGGAGTAAATTAATAACAGAGGTAGCATCAAATCCCCTGGTATGTTCAGCACTTCTGTCTATCCACATGTGATAAGCATCAGAGATTAATGAGGCACAGATGTTTTTCTGTGCATGTGTAGCATGTCTGTAAAGGACAGACCTTTTCAAGCACTCATGACAGCACATGTGAATCTCTGCATGGACACTCTGCTTGTATCCCTTGAAAATTTGTCCTGTGCTGAATTTGTTAGGTGACCTGAATTTGGTCAGCAAAATAAGGAAGAGACTGACTTCACTGTACCAGGGTTCCACAAAAACACATTTCTTACCTAGCCTAGTAATCATTTAAATGGCAGGAAAAAAATCCCCACCATCCTCCCCCCCTTCAAAAACCTCCCAGCAAGTTAAGCCTTCATTTTATCAAAATTAAAAAAAAAAAAAGGAGAAAAAAAAAAAAAGGAAAAAGAAAAAAAATCCTCCTACTCACACTGGAGAAGCTTTATATCTATTAGGAGTTCCAGAGTCAGAAGAATCACCACCAATACTACACAGGCTACCAGGAAACTGTTGAGACTTGCACTGAGCAAAAATACCTGCCACACAGCTGCTCGTCTCCCACAGCACGGTTTTAGCCAGTTAGATCTAAAGAAATAAAATTAAGGGAAAAACAAGAAAAGGAAAGAAAAGAAGAAGAAGAAGTGAAAAAGGAAAAGAGCTAAAGAGCAGTGAACTCAAAATCCCAAGTTCTGCTGTTATGGATACACTCAGCAATAACACACAAAGGCTTTGCAAAATTCACTTTCGCTGCTTTCCTGACCAGGGAGAACACACGACAAAACCCTCTTCCCAGGGGATGTTGTGGGTCTCCCCAGAGAAAACCCTTTTCCCAGGGGATGTTGTGGGTCTCCCCAGCTCAGGAGTGCACTGGTGTTCACGTGCCTTCACTGCACGGAGTGATGCAGCCCGAATTATCACACACACATTTCTGCTTTCTTCCTGTCTGCCCCGTTTTCATCTGCTCTCACTGGGACAGACATGCTGCATTCCCTTATCCCTGAGCACCAGGGCACAGCAGGGCTCTGCTGTTTAGAAGCTAATGATGGTTTTTATAAGAATTTCTCTGCTGTTGAGTGTTATGGTCATTCACTTTTATCCCTGCTCTAGTTTGACACGGATCTGACAAGGGCTGCCAAATTTGGGTTGCAACAATCAGTCTGCAATCAGTTTGCAACAATCAAACATCATGAAAAAGAGCAGTAGGAATCTGGAAAACACCAACGAATGATTCCACAGCTACACTTGCAGGAGCAAAGGCACACACCTGGCTAAGTGTCAAGCCTCTGACCAAGGCTCTCTCACTTGTATTTGTCTAACAACTCTCACCAACCTGTTTGTGGCTCAGGCCGGAAATTACTTTCCTGGAGTTTGGGGTAACACAGTTTTGGGGACAACATGCACCAGGTACTGCTCCCAAAGCTGGTTTGGATGGCATCACCTTGTTTTAGAGGAAAAACAAGGTTTAGGCAGGATGCAGTTACGAGGAGGCTCCGAGGACCAGAACTCTGGACAGAGGCTGATGGCTCAGTCACGGCTGCACTAACGCAGATACAAAATTACAAGGGGGCTGCTAAAAAATAATTTTTTCTTTTCTTTTGAAAGTATTGGTAACAAGAATACCAGCAGCATGGACTTTAGAAGCATAAAGCCCATCCTGATATTTTTTTCCTCCCAAACCACCCGGACCTGTCCAGTTTCACTTCGATACATATCACTTCTCATCACAGTGTTCTGCAATGTTCCTGTCCTGGCTCACCTCAGGAAGCTCTGATGGGCTATTGCCTGACACTTCAGATTTTCAAAGCACTGTAAGCACACATTAGGTAATGAAAAGCTGACATGATTTATTGACTAGGCTTAAAAAGCTGCAAGCCAACAAGTGTGGTGCAGTAACCCCACCGAACTACAGTGACAATGCCCAGAAACCAGCGGTATAGAAGCAGATCTGATGGTACTGATCGATTCCAAATAAACAGCCCTACAATCAATAACTCGTGTTATAATCAAACACTTGAAAAAAAACCATCACAAAATGTTCTCTGACGTGCCCACACTCAGAGAGGAGGGAGAAGGTGATGCCAAGCAGTGCTCAGAGACTTGACACTTTCAAGCAGCTTCTCAGCATTAAGCATATCAGCACTTGCAGTCAGATTGCCTGATTACCTGGCTCTGAAAGCCCTCCTCAATTGACTCTTAAAACTTCAGAGAAGATTTGACAAGTGTTACTATGAGGAACTTGCCCTTAGGTTAAACTTTGTTATGGCTCAAGCCTGAGTACAGAACGCACTACATTTTAAATAGGTAGTTTTAAAACATAAGGCAAAAAAAATAAAAAGGCATTGGGAAAAAGCCTTTTTTCCAATTTGATCTTTTAATGGATTTTATCTTACATCACCTCAAAACAGGTCAACTGGTTTTTAATGCAACTACGATTTTGGGCTTGGGTTTTGTTTTTTTTAGATTTTCTAAAACAAGGAGGGGGCATGGCCCTGTTTAAACAGAACAAGGTTTAGTTTGATTCTCCACTTACATTTATCTTCCCTTTTCCAAAAGTCCCGTTACCCATCATTTTAATATTGCAGGGCAGCTTTTCCTATTCTCAGAATGATCAGTAGAGGGCCCAAGTACAATCCTCTAAAAGCTCTACATGGTCAAGATTTTCAAATACACCAACTGTACCAGTAAAAACAACCCAAATGTTTATCATACACACAATTACATATAGCCATGATAATCATTACTCAAGCTATTAATTACTTACAGAACCCTAAAGCACGCAGAGTTATTGTCTCTGTTCAATATTATCCTTCAGTATCAGTAACACTGATTCTAAAAAGCTCCTGAATGAAACTATCAGCCTACAACTGCAAAAAGCAATCAGCTTAAGAGGTCAACAGCAGCTCACCTGCTGTTTACACCCAAATCTCACTCTAAAAGGGGCCCTGTGTGGGTTTTTTCTCGTGGGTGCTTCTCAGCCACTCCTAATTCCTGCTACTTCACTTACTTCCCTGCTCCTTCTACACTCCTGCACAGTCCAGTCCTGACCCTGTCTTGGGTTGCTGGGTGTTTTTTTAATTTTCACATCTCACCTTCTTACATAAATAATAAAAGGAACTATAATCCAACTAGAAAAATATTGTAGATAAGCCTGTTGACCTGCTAACCACACTGACTCCTAATACACAGATCTCCTCTTCTCTTCAACCTACAACCTGTTTAGCAGAGTAGTACTAATTTCTCCCTTCTGATGTGTAAGGGCTCATCCATTCAACAGATGAAAAATCCAGTTTTGGAGAAAAACAGGTCCCTACCTGAATTAGTGTGGGTTTAAACTTACCTTCCAAGTTCTGGCCATTTCACCCGTGACCCTGCAAAGCTGCACTTAAATTTAAAGCTCAGATTAGAAATGAAGCTACACAGACTTTTCAAAAAGATCCACCAAAACCCCCAGAACTTACAGAGCTCTTTGTAAATTTATGAGATTCCACACTAACCACAGACAAGCAAAACATTTTTTTCCTCTCACTTGAGACAAAAGTGAGAAAAAAACCCAGTTATATATTCTCCTGGTGTCCTGACTGTGTTTGCTTGAATCCACAGACAAGTATGACCTAGGAAAACTTTCCTGAGTAGAAGTTCAAACAGGTTCATCAGGTACCTCAGCTACTTCATCTCTACAACAGGAATATTATTTACCTTTCTTGCAATTAATGGATGAATTAAATAAATGCATTAGCGTGGGAGTTTTGTGGTTGATGGTGACACAGGGCTGAAAAGATTTGTTCTGAGACATTAAAATATATTTAGTGGAATTTTACCGGGGGTAATTCTTTTAAAAGATACTTTCACACATGGCTTTGTGCAAAACCAATCTGTCATCATCACTGCAAGTCTTATTAATAAACAGCTTGGTAAAAAAGAACATAAGGCAAAGCTGGGAAAGGTTGAACATATTTATTTGGTAAGGAATCGCTACAAACAATTTGTTCAAGCTGTTAACAGCTGTCATTGTTTCTATTTTCTGTTCTTGTAAACAAATACTCCCAAAACCTGCATTACACCTTACCCCGTCTTTTTGTTTTAATTTTGGCCAAACAGCAAGTGTTTGCATCTCACAAGATGGCTAGGGTCAGAAAACAGAAGGATGGATGAGATCCAAGCCGCTACGTGAAGAGAAGAAGGCCGTGGTCAGGAAGTGACAGGAACACAGAAAGGCTAAACACCACCACAAAATCTGGCTGAGAAGCACAGACAGCAGAACCTCACAGCAGGCAAGAGGAGCTGGAGCCCCTGAGCAACTCACTCCAAGGAAGAGACAGAGCTCTGCACCCCCTTCCCAGACTTGGTTTAACTACTGAGAACACCCTCACCTTTTTTTTCCCCTAAAACTTTTACTGTTTCGAAGCCCATGACATCTCCTGGAATACTGCTGCAAAACTGCTGCTCAAAGGGCAGGAAAGATCGCCCCAGCTTCCTCCCTAAACTCACCCACGGCCAGTTTATACACACTTGTTCTTGTGCCATCATTATTCTTTAGCTTGATTAGCTCTTTCCCCTCGCTGGCATTTTGTCTGGGATGCATTTACACACAGCAATGGCAGCCACTCATGCAATTCAATTAAAGCCCACGCTTTTTGTACAACAGACGCTCAGTCTCAGTAACTATCCTGGTAGCCTCTTCTGCATGTGAATACAGACAGCTGGAGAAGTACATAATATTTTGGAATCGGTTTCATTAATTACATGAACGCTTCCCAGCTCTATTTGAAGCACTTTATGCTTTCTAGGATCATTTGTGCCTTCTTTATAGGCGTGTAACACACCCTTTGCCCACGGACAACCTGTGCTTACCTGGCCTATTACTTCTCTCACTTGAAAATTGCTTATTAGGTTTTGTCTTTTTATGCCAAGACCTTTAGTGAAGTATTCACATCAGCCTCAAAAACTACCTTTAAGAAACATAAGAACAGCTGTACTCAGCCAGAACAAAGGCTTGTCTCCAACAGTGGCCATGAGCAGATGTCTCAAGATGAATAAGAACATAGCAAACATATAAATACTCCCCCTTAACATTCTCACAGCATCCAACTATTTTCAATTTGGTGGCTTCCTGAGACAGATGTGTTTTCTCAGACTGTACTTAGCAACCTTCAGTGAATTTCTCTTCCCCAAACTTGTCCACTTAGGGGGATGAGTTATTAGCAGCCACAAGTGCTTTAGAAAGTGGCTCCAGGCATCTCCTGCCCTCTGTGCAAAGAGCAACCTCTTTTTGTTTCTTGGGAACTGGGTCTTAATCTATTAATGTTCCCTGGGGACTGTGTTGGGAGAGGGGTGTGTGGGTGTCTAACCTTATTTTAACCTCTCTGTGTCACAGACTTTGTAATGCCAATCAAATCTCACATCAGCCTTCTCTTTTCCAGACTGAAGAGTCCTAGTTTACATAGTCATCTCCAGCGGAAGTTGTATCACATCTTTGATCACTGTTTGCCTTTGATTCTTTTCCAGTTCTTTGATATCTACCACAGCCTTTTTGACAGGGACCAGAATTACACTCACGTTCAAGACGTGGGCAGAACCTGGGTATATACAGGGGCACAACAACGGCCTCTCTTCTGTTCTCTGCTCCTTTTCCTTACCAATGCTAAGGTCTGATTGGCTTTCAGGCTGCTGCTCAGTATTTAGCTGATTGTTTTTTACAGTCTCGCCTTCCAGACAAATATTCCTCTCTTCCACATTTCCCCTTTGTCCCATTGCTTATCCACATCTCCATTTTTGCACCAAGCCGTATCTTTTCCAACTCAGACAATTAATTCCAGTATCAAGGCAGACAAATTAGATTCCATTTCATTCCCAGTCCCCAACGAAGTGCTTTGCAAACAGTGGTCTGTGGGTTACAGTTACTACACTTCTACCCACAAAAGCTATGTGGGAAAAGCAAGTTCTGTTGGAAAAATACAGGAAGATCCACTGAGCTAGAAAATTAAGTCTTTGTCTTAATTCTAGCAGTGCTCCCTCTACCAACTGATAAGACCTTGGAGGGAACCACTCAAAGGATTTAGGGACAAGGATAAACACAGTAATGAGCTATTCTAGAAAACAAAACTTACAAAGATAAACACTTAAAAGGCTTAAAAATCCTGAACCACCAGACATCCCCATAACATAGCCCAAAATTTCATGTACTCCCTGGTGAAGAGCTGGGCACCTCACAGGTTCTCTGGTGCTGAATGCTCATTTTCTGCTGCAGTGCAGGTCTGTTTTGGACCACAGCACCGAGAGCAGCAGTGATATAGTACTGCACAAAGAACAAATCAGCACTACAGACTCATTTCACTGGATCCCGATGTTAGGATTTTGCGCCATCTTTCTGGATTCAGACTATGACTGGCAGCTAAAAATAAATTACAAGTCACTTTTGTAAATACGAGGAGCGAGCTCGCTAGGGGAAATAGTTCTGCCCTCCAAAACCTTTGCCATTTATCTTGAGCTTAAACCTCATTATTCACCGTGTATCAAAATCACGCAGTCCTGGATCTGCATGAGCTGCACAGAACTTTTGAGAAAAGGGACTATTCCTTATTATGCTGCCAGATAACGACCACAAAAGCAGAAAACAAGGGAAATGCGAGAACTTGATGCAGTCAACTTCTTGTAGTTAAAGCACCTTTAAGCAAAATACCTCAAAAAGATCAAAGTCGTATCTGAAAGATGAATACGAAGACCAAAATAAGTGCATCGACTCGGTACAATTACAGAAGACAGTGAAGGGACAGACATCTTTTTCTCCCAGGATGGGGGAATATATTCACCAGCAAAGTCTTGCAACCAGTTTAAAAAGAAGAGCTCACGACTCTTCCCTGTGTTAATTCTGCACCTCTGTGAATCTCTGTTCAGGTTTGGTTTCCCTTCCTCTCTCTCCCCCTGCAGTTTTCTTTTTTTCAGATATTCCTACTGTTTAATGCACTTTCTAGCTGATACCAAACAAATCTGAGGCTATGAACTGATGATTATTAAATTACAACCGTTTACAGCTAATGTCAAATGAGTCACATTAACTGCATGAAATCCCAAACTTTACCACTTTTTATGGAAAACACAGTCCTTTGAAAGCACCATCACCCTTCAAACTTCTTTAATAAATGAAAACTCAAGAGCTGCAATTTCAAACAAATACAACAAATAATTTAAAGCTGGTGTGTATGTCTTCCCCCTCGATTCTCAACCCCCAGTAAACACAGATCTTCATCAAGAGAGGCTCACTGTCTATCTGCATAGTCACACAGCAGCAAAATGCAGCCTGTAGTGCAACTATCTGTGAATTCCTTTATAAATTACTATGACAGATACATCCCAACTGGAACTTCAGGAAAACACAGGAAGGAGAACGTTCCCCTATCCCTGCACAAGACACATTTTCTGCACATTGTCAATTTTCCAGCTACTCTCCACCACTTTTATTGGTCACTGATGCAAAAAGCAGAAGAGAGAAAATATTTTTTGGAAAACAGAAAACGTGACTGGAAAAAAAAAATAGAAATCAGGAGTGGTGCTTAAAGCTCGTGTTAACATTTAAACATCTGCCTGGGTGATTAGTCTCCTCAAAGAGATGTTTGCATACTCTTCTCATGCAAACAGTCCAGTGCAGGCACAGCCTCTCCAGTACATTCACAGACACAAAGCAAACTGGCAACTGCTGCTGCAGGTCGTGCTTTCTGTACCTGAGCATCACCCAGTTTGTCACAGATACGTTCCAGGTGTACACCAGGTGTGCTCCCTGGCACTCAAGGCACATTGCTGGGATGAGTTCAATTCTCATATGTGCAATGTCTAAGCAGAGCACAGCAGTGATCTCTAAGGATTATCTACCCAGGTAACTGCAGGGCAGATCAGTGGGACCATTAACTGAGGAACATCACACTCATACTGGTTCTTGTTTCTTCCCATAGTAAGGAAGAGATTACTTTTATAAAGAGACAGCTACAGTCACATAAAACTCCAAATGTTTTGGTCACATATTGTTGGCATTTACCAGAAAACCTCCTTTTTCTGAAGGGTAAGACCCCTAGCTCTGTTAACACCAGGCACATCAGCAGCTTGGAACTGCAGATGCAGGAATTCCTCCTACACTACCCAGGGAAGCCTCACACAACCTTACCCCTCATCAGTGCAGGGCAAAGGCAATGCCAGCCCACCCAGGTGATCTGTAATGAGTATCTGTACTGCAGGTTCTGTCCAACTTAACCAACTCCCATCATGTCCATCTCAGTACTTTCCCTATGTGAGAAGTCTACAGAGGGAGAAGAATTGTTGCTCAACCCACATTAGAAGGCAACACATTTTGTGATGTGTTTGAGGGTTTCTGGGAGAGCAGAAAGGTTTTTTTTGCCTGATTACCCTTTCAGCACTTACAGGTGTACTTCAGGGACAGGCAAAATGCACCATCTAATCTGCAGTGCTTTCTTTTTTGCTTAGCACAGGGATCAGTATTGTCACCCAAACTTCTGACAAAACAGCTCAAACTGTGCACAAAATTCCTTCAACAGACAGAAACCGACTGCCCTGAGAATTTGACATAAAAAAGCAAAGATCCATCAAACTGCACAAAATAAGATCTTTATTCCAGTGTTAAAGCCATAGGAATGTCAGCTTACACACGGTCTGTCTAACAAGTTAAAGACAGACCACAGTTTTCTTCCTTTTTATTTTTTCCTTTTTTTTCATTTCTTGTGGGGGGGTAGCTAATCTGACGCCATGTGAGAGTTTCCAGGCACACAAAGAGGGCTGAGCTATTCCTGAGCTATCCACCTATTCCTGATTGCCCATTAATATTGGTTTTATTAAGAGAAACATTCTCTCAAATGAAACAAAAAAGCTCCCCTCGTTAGCAACCAGGTGAAATTTGTGCTTGGACCCTGAACACCTTCTGGCCTTAAAAAAGGAAAATGAGAGGAAAACCTTGGGATGCACACAACAAAACCATTGAATCAGAAGACTCCTTTGTTACCCTCTCATTCCTCTCTAGTCTGATGTCTCTCTTGCTGCTCCATGCATGGAAAAGCACACAGAAGGTGGTAACATGTGGAGTCTGCAACAAAGACAGGCTTCCAGGGAGAACTTTCAGCACTCTCTGGCATTAGCAGTATCTTCTGGTATCTCCACCTGCCACCAACCCCACCAGCAGCACTGGGGTAACAGAGCTTCAGTGACAAAGACAGATACTGGCAGAAACTACAGGGACTTCAACATTCTTCTGCCACCTCCTGTGCTCTCACCTCTTTGTACCTGAGGGAGATGGGGCTGCCAGTTCCTGACCTGACTCACTCTATCTCCTCCTCATTCAGGTTGCAGCCAGTCACATCTAACAAGGCCATGGGAAAGAAATTACACCCCATTCATAAAACCAAGCCAGGAGGTGGCACGGGGACAGTGTTTTACTTCTGCTGCTGGGCTTCTGAAGCGCAGCTCTGCTCCTAAATTTCTCAGGGCATCAGTTGTCATGAGAGCTTCCGAAAGGAAGAAGCCGCCGTTCCCACAAGGGAGATGCAGTCCCGGGGCTCAGCTGAACACACTCAGCCAAAATGCCCTGAGATGTACAAACTGAAGCTCTCAGTTTTCTTCAGAGAATGCACTCCACAGCTGGGAGGTCTGGGTGGCGCCTGCTTACTTTCATGCAGCCTGACAAAGCCACAGAAGAAGTCTGTGTGAAGGAAGAGATCTCTGAGGAAAAGAATGACAGGCCTATTTCCATGCTTAAGACTGCAAAGCTGCTCAGGTGGTTACAGTGAGAGATCTGTGCCCTTTGGCACAGTGAAAAATTGAGTTTCAGATCATAAAAATCTATAAAAATGCATACTTGAACAAAACTGGTATTGACTCAGCACCAAAATAGCCTGAGGGTTACACCTGCATACTCAAATTAATTTTCAAGTGCCTCTTTTGCTATGCAGGGTATTTTATGTTACAGTTGTACCGCGCTTATATAACCTACTTGAAATGTATTTCCCCTTGTTTGGAGTAACAACTTTCTGGAGATGTCTCATAAAGTCCAATTTGGAAAGAAATTAAAGGCAAGAGCCTTCCCCACATAATGCTTCCTGACTTCCACACAGAATACCTGCTGGGCTGAGATCAAGCAGGTCTCTGCTGATTACAGAGCACAGGTTAAAACTCATCGAGCTGTTAATAAATGGAGGCTTATATAAAGCCTTTTAATGTGTTCACCAGCAAGCATTCTGTGTGGCTTACTGGGAAGTGCTTTTGTACGGATGCCACTGACAGTGGAGCAGGTACGTGTCCAGTGTGACACACAGTGCCACACAGCAACCACAGAACCAGCGGGGCTGGGCACAAGGGCTCACCTCACCTCTGTCCCGAGGGAGGTTAAACCACAGTGTTATCATTCCTGACAAACACATCTTCCTGACTACATCCAGCAATTGTACCTCTGTTCCCCTCCTTCCCCCACACACCAGCAGTTTACCCCAGCACTGCACTGCCCTCACTATTCTCTGCTGCAATTCAAGCTTCTTACTTCTTGTCCCACACATGGTGGAGATCGGTAAGAGGCTGTTCCCTCCCTCACTCAGGTCTCTTAGAAGCTCCCCTCAAAGTCTCTTCTTCGTGTTGTTTCAATCAGAACTCCGTGGCAGGTTTTCTGAGCCTCTAATCATTCTCACTGCCTTCCCCTGGATTCTCTCCAGTTGACCCAAATCTTTCATAAGGGATTTAGTACAGCAGTTCACCTACAGCCACTTCAAGCCTGAACCAGGCATAAGGATGACTTCTAATGTCCTATAGGACAACAATGCTACACAATCTGACACCGGGTTATGTTTGAGCAAATGCTATGAACTGGTTAAGATCTTTTATTCCAGTAAAAGTGGAACCATTGTTCTGTGAAAACAGGAGCAGTGTGTATATACTATATACATTATCAAAGACAACATTCTCACATGATCCAACTACACAATTCCAATTAATGGGTGAAAAGTACACTATCTGTGCAGGAATCAGCAGTACTGTGCCATTATCTCTGCCAGGAGATGCACAACTACGTCCAAGAATCTCAGCAGCCAACTCTCTGTCATCCTGAAACCTTCCTGAAACCCCTTTGCAAAGAACTTGCACCAGGCCATTCTGCTTTTCTGACGGGCTAGAGATGTTTTGTCCAGTCTTTCCTGGGATAAGGCTTCCAAACTGTGGTCACACAGCAGAGTTATAAAGAGCCCCAAAGCAGCCCAGACCAGCTGTATTAGAAAAGGTCACCTCCATTCTGTGACAATGGTTTTAAAGAGTTTGAGGACAACTGGCTGCACTTCTCCAGCTTAAGGTATCCTATTTTACAGCTCACAAAATCACTATAACCTAAAACCATAAAGCAGAATTCTGTCCTTTGTACTTACCCCTCTCTTTGGTACTCCTCATCCAAATTTGACAAAAGCTGGGACCCAGCCACAGACAGATCAAGTGCAGCCAAAGGTAGATCTCGATAAGCAAAGTTAACAAGCTGTACAGGAGCAATGCTTTTGGTCTCTTCTTCTACTTGTTGTGAAATTATCTCAACTTCTGAAACACCACCTTCAATAGTAGGCCTGAAAACATAATAAACACACAGACACACATAAAAGATATAAATATATAAATAAGCAAACGAGTAAAAGTAAGTTAGAGACAAGAACTTCATAGAATCCCAAAGATCCAGCAACTTAAAAGGCCTCTGCAAGGTCACTGAGGAGACCAAATCTCTCCAAACTTGTCTTTCGTAGATCTCACTGTGATCAACAGAAACCTCACGAAGGAGAACAGCATTTCACCCTGCTGAATCTGCTTCCAAGGCACTAAACATAAATGGATGTGTTATAAACAAATACAGAAAAATATCCATGAACCCAAAAGCAAAATATTCATGCAAAACAGAAAGAAGACATGAAGCCACGCCAACTAAAAACTCACTGCTTTGTAAGTTAGATCAGTGAGCAGTGAATAGCTAAGCTTATTAATCATTGTATACAAATCAACCATTAATTAACGGATGCAGCTTGACCCCTCTCCCACTGTGGATCTGAATATTGATTCAAATAGTTCTGATGGATGGCAGCTTTGTTGCATTTAACTAGAAAAGTTATTTCAAAATAGCTGTGAAAGGAGAACAATGATTCAGAAGAATTATGGACTCCTCCATAAAGATTTCCTTAACTATCCTCAGGTACAGCTTCTTAATCTGATGATGCGTTCTTATACCAGCCCACTAACACTAATGGAAACTCCATGCAGGTAAAAACAGTGTGACAATGTGATGTCTTGCACACTGATAACAGGATACTCCTTCTCTAGGAACGTAGTGAGTGTGTTTTGGAGTGTGTGTGAGGGATGACTCCGCTGCAAGGCAGAGTCTGCACGGCCAGGGTGATCCTCTGCAGCACCAGCCAAAGCTCTTGCTCTGTTTGATCCACAGTAGGTGCAAGCACAAACTTCTCCAGCTTTCTTCCAGTGGAGCCTGGTAACTTCTGGAAAAATCTCAGGCTACTCTCAGAGGTTTTCAACAGCAGGTGAGAAGATACTCCTTTTCCACAGGGATATCCTTAAAAATTTCTTTAGCACCCAACTTCGCTCTGTTATTTGACTGCAAAAATTGCACTGGTGATTTTGTTTTAAAGCAGCTTATTAAAATCTTCCAGCAATTTAAGCAACCTGATTAACAATTCCTTTTTTTTTTTTTTTTTCCCCCAGAAGCAGTAAAGAGTTTAGAAGAGCACTTAATTATTATTTCTTGTATAAGGATATAACCTAAGGATGTGGGTGAGGGCACAAAAATTCTGTGTGAAAGTTTCTGTTGGGCAGAGCCTCACATTAGACTAACCCTTTCAGATGGAAGACATGATTCCTAAATTAAACGGAGCCAAGTGCTGCCAACATTACATAAGAAAGTAACTTAAAAAAACCCAGAAAATGCTGTTATATCTCCAGTATTTGGCAGGGACAGGCTGCAGCTGTGGCAGTAAGCAGAGGTAAAAGGAAGTACTATTTGAACAACCTAAAGGCCTTTATTTTATTCATGTGTAACTAATAATGGAAAGTAATGAGATTCTTTAATTTCCAAACGAACTGTATTCTTCTGTAAACAATCTGAAATCAGAAACCCAGAGGTAGGAACTAATTTTAGCAAGAATTTTCTTTGATTTTCACCTTTAGTGCCATCCTGTGGAAATTCACCTTTATAAGACCAAGTCGGTTCAGTTTTGCATGAAAGAGCACACAGGGATCCAATTTCCAGTATTATAAAGGAAAAAGGAAATGGGTTGGTGCTGCCTTCCCTCTCCCAACAGTACTGAGGCTTCTGTATTCTTAGACAGACTAAATCACAGACATAATCTCATTCTGACTGAAAACAAAACCAAA
Organism: Myiotriccus ornatus; assembly: GCA_036023395.1. Lineage (NCBI taxonomy): Eukaryota > Metazoa > Chordata > Aves > Passeriformes > Tyrannidae > Myiotriccus > Myiotriccus ornatus. The sequence continues at coordinate 19,875,857 of JAYRBT010000018.1, read as the reverse complement.
AAGACAGTGCTAGCAGACAGGTTTGGAGGCAGGGAAAAAAAAAGACAAACAGACCTGAAAATAATATAACATACCAGTTTTCAGCCACTGCTTACAGCATTCATGGTTTTTCTGCTAATCCACACCCTTTAGACAACTTCAGAACCTTCTTGATGTCACAACATCGTTCTCCTACAGGCAGCAACCCGTTCCCTTTCATTTAAAATCAATTATAATTATGTCACATGGTACTTACTGAGGATTGGTCATGTTGGAGGATGCAACCAAACCAGCAGGAGTTCCAATATTTAAATAATTCCAGTTCTAGCCTTGCAAAATCAGGTCTCTGTGAGAAGCAAAACAAAGTTACCTAAAACACAGCTGAAAGAAATCCAAAGGGCTACACTGACTTCTGTTGTGAATTTGAAAGTTTGTCTCATAATTTTATTTCCCCCACGATTGTTTCTGGAAGCATTTTTATTCCAGGTTAATTCCTCCATATTACTGAAGCTGTAAAGCTCCAGTGCATTTCCTTATACACAAAGACTCACATATACTGCCTTAAGAACACAGGGCTTGTTTTAAACCACTGCATTGTTGAGAAAGATAACCAAGGTCAGAGGGAGAAGTGGGTTTTCCAAGCAAGCTCATGGCTTCAGGAGCGCAAATTCTACTCGAAGCTAACTGATTTTTTACAGTTTAATATACATTAAAGAGATGAGCATTAGCTTTGTCGATGACGTTCAGGGATCTGTTCTCCATTTTCCAGGTTGAACTGTGTTCCTGACTCCATGCGCTGCTTTAGGAAGTCTCTTCCAAGAATTAATTCGTGTTGTCAGACATTCTAGACGGGTTGTTACCAGGAGAGTATTTCGATCAACAAAACCCAGGAACGGGTTTGGAAAAGGTGCCACGTTTGCCTGGGGCAAAACCTCCACTTGTGCTGTACCTGGACCAGTGCTTTGCAACCAGAATGGAAGAAGACAAGTGTGTGAGAATGAAACCTACTGATACACAGGTTTGGGAAGCAGCAAAAATGGAGGATGCCACAAACCAAACAAAAATTCTTAGAGAAAGATGCGACGAGAGACTTCGTAAAGTTACCGTGAAGTTTAGATGCCAAAGAATTTGTAAAAGCAACATCAAAACAAACTCTTATTTTAATCACACAGAAATAAACACCAGCAAATCTGAATGTTACTGACAGTAACACCGATGATCATGAGAAATGCTTGTTATACTAAACTTTATAGGAGAGCCACTTACAGGCTGAGTTGTTGGTCAAGTATTTGCAGTGGAAACATATAAATGTAGCTACAGTAAGACCCTTAACAATCACTTGATACCAAAAAATAAAATCGAACTTACATCTTCTGTAGAGCCATTTCCAAGGCCTTATTTCATGTTTTGTAACCTTACAAAAATGTAAAATATAGCCAATGGAGTCTCACATTTTCCAGATAATGTGCCTGGGTATGCAAAAAAGAAAGGGTCTACACTGTGATCACCCTCCTCAGGTAGATAAATCAGCCAAAAGCAATTTAATAATCCATATGAAGAAACATGGACAGCTTTAAAACCAAAGACTACACGTATTTTAGAAAGACACACACACTCCATTTATTTATAACCTTGTAATTCTTCTAAAAACAGAATAAGAAGCAAAGTTTTTTCAGATCAGGGTTTGCTTATACAGCAGAACCTTGATTTGACATCCATTCAATACCAACGGGAGCCTCTTCCCTGGCCTTTGTAGTCTTTATATCATTTTATTTACTGAATCTCTAAGGCAGCAAAATACTAGAATATTTGCCTAAAATTATGCATGTTTAAACCACACAGAGCTTTATGATAGCAACTGTTACACGTACCAGCACAACCAAACCCAAATATAAGAATTAGCCTTGTTTTGGGATGGTCGCTCCCTAACATCTCCTTTGGGGTGATGTTTTCACAACACAAAAAACCCCAAACAATTTGGAATGAAAAATGTCACCCAGAGCAGTTGTTCTAAGCACTCAGCCTGAGAAAATGCTAAAGGCACGAGGCGCTGTGCACCTGTCTTGTGAGACTGAGGAAAATGAGAATCCTGCTGTAAATGCATTTGCAGGTCTGGAGGATAGAAGGTACACGGGGGATACAGCTGATTTAGGAAATGGGAATAAAACTGATGGAAACCAGCCTCAGGGGACAGGAAGGCAAATGTATATGTGGGAGTTTCTTAACTTAGTAAAACACTCACCATTAATCTGTGAGACAGCGCAGTGCTAATATCCCCGCTAATATCCCCAATCTCTCTCCCAAACGGGGCTTAGAAAACAAAACAGTAACAAAAAATGTATAGACGGATTTTTTAAAAGTCTTCTTTTTTAGATTAATCTCAAGATTTTGAGGGAACTGAAGTCATAACAGTGGGGCCAGCAACACTGCAGCTCCTTCACACAGGACATGAACATTAAATATTTGCCTCTCCAGAAGAGAGTCTCGTTTTCTCCCGAAAGCTGGAAATACATTCACAATCACACACAATTTTGCTTTACAACTGAACCAGGTCTCTGAACCGGACCTGACCAGTGGCAGCACCACTAAGCCAGACCAGCTCCCTCCTCCTGGACTTGGCAGCTCTACAGGTAAAGTTTGCTCACCACCAGGAGCAGAGGAGCAGCTCCGCCGATAGCGCCGGCGGCTCCGCAGGGAGCAGAGTCCAGCTCGCCGAGCCCAAGGGATCTACCATGACACAAGGTGCTCCCAAAGGTGGGACGAGGAACGTGGAGACACACCTGAAAGGAGAGACAGGGAGTCAACTTTCCAAAGGACTCAGTGGAGCCTTCCTGAGAGAAAAAGTGGCCAAAAGTGAGTAATTTCTGGTGCAAATGACTAATGTATTCGCTGATTTAATGAACTGAAAGGACAAGTAGTTAGCAAGGACAATAAGAGGACAAAAAAGGCGCAATAGGTTGTGTATCTCTATATCCTAAATGGCCTGCTGTGATTCATGTGTTCTGCAACAGAAATGTCGTAACATATACTGGTATTTTGCAGAAAGGAATTTTTACCACCCACCCCACCTCATCTATCTGTTTGCAGCTTCCCTAAAAAAAAACCCCACCTTTTATAGCAACATAAAACACTTGCAACTTCCACGGGAAATTTCTGTGCAGCTGAGTGGGGTTTAAAGGCAACAAGGATCAGCAGGGACATTCTATTCTTCTGCACTCTTGCATTCCTATAGGATATAATGTGGGCAAAGAGGAATGATGTGGCTGTCCTCCCTACCAACAGAAATAGGCAGAGGGCAACTTTCGGGTATTCCACCCATCACCCGAGTGGAAATTCTTCCATACAGCTCCTTCCCCACTTGACACACTCAGTTTATTCAGTAGACAAAAAAGTCTTGTCTCTCATAGTCTGATCTGGCAGAATTAATTAGCAGGTCCAGGGTTTTTGGCTTTTTCCCCCCACTTTATAGAGCTGAGACCAGGCAGCTGCCACTCAGTCTGAGTATGGGCAATGCCCAGTTTGTGTGAGTTCAGCAATTCTCTTTGTTCTGTGGTGTGTTTTCAAGGTGAGATGGCTGTAGAAAGGGCACAGTTTCCAAAGATTAGCAGAAACAGTTTAAAAGGGAGATACAACAGAAAGGAAAGAATTGTCCCTTGGGTTCATACTGCAGGCTTTTAGTGGTGTAACAACCCAAAACATTCACTGGACTAAATGACTGACATATTTGGTACGCACCAAAAGGACAGTGAAACCCGATGGGAAGCATGCAAGTTTGCACACAAGCAGCCCAGCTTAAAATGTGTGGGATCACAGTACAAATCTCAGCCAAGCTGACTCAGCCCTTGACCCCTCTGCAGGAGGCGAAGGAAGTCGTACCCCGTTCACTGAGCTCTTTCTGAGGCAAGATCTTGCAAGTGTTCAAAGTGCTGGGCTTGCCTTCCAAGCCCTTCTGCTTTCCTGTTCTCTGCACAGGGTACTACACGTGCCAGTGCTCCTCAGCCCCTGGGTTGATTCTGTTTTCCCCCTCCCCTCCTCTGCTCCAGCTCCTGGGCTGGGCAGTGGGGTCATGCACTGCACCGAGCAAAGGTTCCCGCTGCTGTCCTTGCCCAGCACACATCCTGCCGAGTTAATTCGTTAATGTTTACATCAACCTTCTACTGTCAGTCACCACACCCTGGCTGGAGCTTGCTAATAGGAGATAAAGTCCAGCTGAAACAACACAAAGCATAGAACAGAGTTTGGAAGGCACAGGCTAAAGCACAGCACGGGGTGTACATGCACTCTGAGCTCAAAGGAAAAAAAGTAGAACCAAAACAAAGCTCTGAGAGCAAACTTAAGAAAAAAAAAAAATCTATACTCCACTTATGCATGAAAACCACAGCTTTTAGCTTTGATTTAAGCACAGTCATACAAAATATGTGTCACAGTGCAGTGGGCCCAATTGGGGGTGGGGAGTAGGAAGATGGTTTAATTTAAGCCTTTTGCACCAAAGTCCCTACTAACTCATACCCTGTGTTCAGCTGAGCTGAAGGCAAGACGTGATTCAGAGCTGTCTGCTGGGCTTGCTCACGTTCTGAGGGGTATTATCACCAACCTGCAAGCTCCTCTACAAAATTCAGATGTTAACTGAAACACCTGAGTTCGTGCCCTTATGAGGTAGCTACAAAATCAAATTCTGACGTGTTCTTCTAACTAAAGGTTCTTCCACACAGTCCCCTAACAGCAGCCTAAGCCACGTGGACAGCTTTGCATTCAAAGGAAATGCCACAGGCCACACTTGTGGAGACCCCACTGCAATGTGGGGTTTAGGTGTCCTTGTCCTGCTGCTACTGTGAGCTGGTCCAGGAATCTCATTTGGCATTTCACTCCTCAACAACAAAACTACCTTTCTTTTCCTGAACTTTTTAAAAATAAAATAAAATAAATAAAAAAAAAAGGCAGGATGGTTTCTGTGATACAGGTCATAGTACAGCTCCTAAAATAGCTATGTCAGCAAAACTGAAAGTGTAGGGCAAGGCATTGTGCATGGGAACAGCATGGAGGAGAAACACTTTAGATCAGAAACAGCCAAATCAAAGCCCAAACAACAGCACGGAGGAGAAACACTTCAGATCAGAAACAGTCAAATCAAAGCCCAAACAACAGCACGGAGGAGAAACACTTCAGATCAGAAACAGTCAAATCAAAGCCGAGGTGCAGAGCCCTCCTGGCCACTGGTAACATTCAACTGGAGCAAATACCCAACATAAAACCACTGAAGAGACTGAGAGAGGGGTGGAAAGGAAGAGGCTTTTGTGGGGAGGTTTTCTCCTTGTCACATTGAAGCTTTTCACTCTGAATCTGGTCCAGATCAGGAACCGGAATTTTGCTTCCTTGGTGTGAACAAGTTGAGTCCTTATTTCAGTCTAGAAATTAGAAGCCTTACACAACCTAAAGCTCAAATGCAAATGGTGGCTATTCAGGTGCCAACTGGGCAATCTTAAGAAG
>JAYRBT010000018.1:19850006-19870291 GCA_036023395.1 Myiotriccus ornatus | reverse complement strand
AATTAGAAGCCTTACACAACCTAAAGCTCAAATGCAAATGGTGGCTATTCAGGTGCCAACTGGGCAATCTTAAGAAGGTCTGGAAACTATTCAGAAAAACAAGAAGAAAGGGAATAGTCTGAAATAGGAGTAGGGGAAACACCTAAACAGACACTACCCCAAAAGCTTTCAAACAGGAAGGGGAAGTGTGATTTAGGGGTAACTACGTTTTGGGGTTTTTTTCCCCAATGGGAAAAACCACAGGTTATAATATTAAAAAAGTAATTCTTTTGATTAAATTGCCCTCACTCATGCCTTCAGACAAGACTTTAATAGAGTATTTGTTTATATGGCTCTGTATAGGTGGATAAGGAGGATCTCCTTAATTTGTTTTAAAAAAAACCCCACATTTAGATTTGTCAAAAAATTATGGATGCAGACATGCCACACAGAAAACAAACAGCAAATTAACTTCCTTAAACTGTAACATGCCGATGTAGTGTCCAAAAGGAAAGAGGCACAAGAGATAGGGCTTTTTATTTCAAGTGATAAGGAACATTGAATTTTGCATCTTTTTTATTTAAAGCAGTAAAGTTTTCAAATATATCACATAAAAAAAAAGGAAAAAAAGCCTCCATTGCAGGAAAGGTATTTAGATTGGAAAAAAGACTCAGGCATTCACAAATTAGGAAATGGCAGATTTGAACCTGCTCATGCAGCCATAATTCTATCCCCTTGTGGGATCATCCTTTATGCTGAAATTAGGCAGAATGCTGTTTGAGGGAAAATGAGCATGTAATCATGTCACTGAAGACTCTCATTATTCGTAAGTGTAAGTCATACTTTCTGGAGAGAAGTTTAGGTGGGCCAAAACAGAGAAAAATGATCCTTGCGCACAGTTGTAACAATCCCTTCATAAACTCAAAATGATCATTGGTCGGATCCTGAACATTTCAGTACTGCAAACCCTGGACTACAGGACAAATAAGAGTAGCTAGAAAAAAGCCTTTGGAGGAGGACTAATCCAGTACAAACCCCCAGGAGAGCCCACTCAAGCCCCCCCAAAGGAGCTTGTGGGTGAGCAGTACCTGGTGCCTCCAGACTGGAACAAACAGCAGGAGCTGCTCTGTTTGGGAATGATATGAAAAGGCTCTGCTCGTGCTCCTTCCTTCTGCTTTCTCTGCACCTACAAACTGGGGAGGGAGGGCAGGGGTTGGGGCAGCAGGTCTGCAGACAGGGTTCTGTGACATGCAAACACTCCAGACTTTGAGCACAAAGCAGAGCTGCCCCACCAGCTCCTTCGGGCTCTGGTTCCAGTTCATGCTACACGGTGTGTACTGGCACTGTTGGGCTGCTCTGAGCTCCTCAGTAAACATCAGGCATTCATTCAGCCACAGGATTATTCATTTGATCTCTTTCTCTGGAGCAACTCCAAGCATGCCATTTCCCTTACCACTTTATAAACCTCCCTCATTCAGCTGTAATAAACTGATGATCCCAACACTTATCTACACCTTCCACACGTGGTGAAAGTGGAAGAAAAAGCACCCACACCACAGGGCTCTCGAGTCCAGAGAACAAACAAAAGAGAGCAACCATTTAGTTAGAAGGTTCCTTTACAGATCTGTCCAGCCCTCAAAGCTTGGGGCTACTCAATAAGGGAGAGCCCCAAAGCAGCCAAAAAAACCCCCTCAAATCTCCCTTGGACTAAATATTAAAATATTACATTTGAAATCCAAACAAAGTTGGGTTTGTATTTGCTTGGCTAACAACAGCTCCACTTCTGAATTTTAAATGTTTGGGAATGACACTAAACTAGTCAACTTATATTGAGCCAAATTATTACTACCGAAAGCAAATCAAGTACCAATTCAGTTTCAAAGTTTAGTTTTCTTGCATCCATCAAGAGTCAACTCTCAGACTTTGCTTTTAGCTCTCTTCTTACTCCCTGGAACTGCAGTGAAAAGGCACAACCAGAAACCTGCAGCCACATCTTTTTGTTTTCAAGCCAAGCAAGATCAGTCCAGCCACTCTTTAGAAAAGTCAAAAAAACCCCACCACTTGCACTTTTGAACATGCTAGAATGAATATTTTCAGGTCTATATAGATAGCTGGCAGGTCATCTGATTAGATTCGAATTTAGCCCACATGCACTTAATTTTTGCAGTATGTTAATGGCTTTTGAGGTAAAAAAACAAGTCCATCTGAATCCAACAGCAAAATTTATTTGGACAGAGCTGGAATTTCACTCAGGCTTTTAAGAACAGCAGCAGAGTAACACAAAAACTTGAGACAACCTCCTTTGAGACACCCTGAGCGTGATGGATGCCTCAATTCAGGGGGGTGACACTGTTAGTTTGTCTTACAGGACACTGTCTCAGTAATGGGAAAGTACCAGGGTCACCACCTGTCATGAAAATGGTTAAAACTCGTTGCATTTTAGTTTTCATCCACAAAATCTGCTGCCCATCTTACTTGGAGGTTATCCTTCCAATAAATACAAGCCTGAATTTCTGCACACACCCTCAATGTGACTTTCACATTGCCTTTCAGCCATTAGGCTTCAACCTTAAGACTCTTCCTCAAGCTATTAATTCTAATTTTCTTTAGATCCTGGGCCTAATGGATTTTGAATTGAAAGGCTTTTAGAAATTTTAAAAGTATTCTCTGGTTTTCTAGAGGAGCAAAATACAAACGAGTCACAACACTACAACAGGAGTGGGGGAAAGTGCAGAGAGAAACCTCGTAAGAAATTCCTGGCATTTATTTAATCTCTTGAAGCTGAGGATTTCAATGCATCTCACCAATTATAGCTCTGTGAGGCCTGCAAATATCGTTATTTTTGTAGAAGAAGAAGACTGAGAAATGAGTTCTTTAGACCAATTTTGTCTCTCACATAATCAACAATACAGAATCAAAACAAACCTAAGTAGATTGGTACTAAATCCAGTTATTAGACAAGACAAAAACAGCATTAGGAAGTAAAGATTTCATTCTAAGAACCCACTATAATACAAATGTATTTTTGAGAAATATCTGTGTTCTGTCATTCCTGGAAAGTACTATGGGCAACCTTCCAGATAAAATGCAATAAATTTATATGAATTTATGGCTTTACTGCGTATCTGAAAAGCAAGTATAAAATAATTAGCCCACTGATGTGAAATACATTGCTCTTCTCTCAACCAGTGCTTTGCTTTGTAATTCAGCTTTTGGGAACAAACAGCCCAGGTGTTTTGAATGCAAATTTACAAACAGTTGCAGCATTTAATCCTGGAGATACATACGGGGTAAACTCCACCCTGCAAGAGCACACAGGTAGGGAAATTTGTGAATTCATGTCTGGCTTGTAGTTCAGAGCCAAGTTATCTCACACAGGCAAGCAGACACAACAGCTGTACTGTGTGTGGCCGGGAAGGTCTTTAGTGATCACTGGGAGCCTAAAAGGCACTGCTTTGTTGCAGCATGCAGGGCACTGAGAGCCATTATTTTAATAGATGGCCAGTGCTTTAACCATGTCACCCCCCGGGCAGGTGATGGAGTGCACTTACCACATCTCACAGGCCAGGTTTGTGCCACAAAATGCTGATGGTGAGGGACTCAGTCCAAGCTGTCAGCAGGCCCAGCCCTGACAGGTCTATGGACCATCTGGAGGATGCAGCCCTGTCAACTGGCCAGCGATCTCCACATGGAGGAGCAAAGTGTGCACCTTCCCCCTCACTCCTGACTGGGGTCTGGAAGGTCTCACATGGCCAGCCTATGTTTGGAGTCTGCCTAGACCATCCACTGCAAACTGCACAGCAAAGAGAACAATTCTGCCCACTGCACCTGGAAACAGGACGGGAAGTGACTGCTTTTTTAACTAGAGGGAATTGATTAATTAGTCATTTTGTGTGGAAACACAAGAAGGACCACTGAAGAATGCAAGAGCAGTACTTTCTGAAAATGTTCAAATGCATTTGGTCTACACAGGCGTGCAGTATTTTTCCTTTGGAATTAAGCTATTTGCTTATCCATATAAATACATACTAAAATGCATTCAGCTGGTAATATAATATACCATATTAGTAAAAACGCCAACTTTATCTTTTTCCTCCTTCAACATCATTAGCTCTGCCCAGCCCTCATCTCTTTTAAACTCTACAAGAACAGAGAGGACTGATGCTCTTGTCACATGAGTAAATGGAGAGCATCATAAGCTATGGAATAAATTCCAAAGAAGGGTGCAGGAACACCCACCCATGAACTCCCTCTGATTTAGAGGGGAGAACTGACAGCTTGTGCTCCTCCACTGATAGCGTCAGCATCAAGATAAACTTGAGATCAACTTCTCAATCGCTAAAGGCTCACGAAGTTTACTCTTCCCTAGGAAATTCCTCTTATTGTCATTTAACACTGTGAGCCAAGAACCGGTTTTCCTGTGGCACACTAATTCGGTGCTACTGCTAACACACAAGAAATGCACGTTGCAAAGCAGTGAGGGTGGCACTCTGGGATTCGGATTTAGAATTTACTTCAATATTCCTTCAGGCTTCTCTACCGCCCTTTGAACCAGGGCCTTAAAGAGAGCCGCTAAGAGGGAGCACATCTGACCAAGCTCATCAACCACGGCCCCAGCAGAGCACGAGGGAGTGAGAGGCACAGAGCAGTGAGAACAACACCTGGATACCTCAGAGACAGATAAAATATGTGCTGTGGTTCAAACAGAAATGTTAATGCTGTGATGCTGCTTCAGCTGCTTGGACTTCAGTGCCTGAAGGCCGCTGCACTGTGGCTTCCTGGACCACAGTTCTTCCTTCAGGGAAAAGGGGAAGAAAAGCTAAAAAAAAACAACCAAGGGAAAGTAATTCCTTGCCTTAGAGAAGTTTTGGTCATAAACTTAAAGGAACTGTCGTGATAAGACACAATGACAAGGGAAAGCAACTGATGAACCTAACAAAGGTGCAGAGGATCCCCACTTTGGAGCTGGTGTTCCTGAAGCAGCCCCAAAATCCCTGAGGTGCTGCACAGCCCAGCAGAGCTCCTGCTGTCACTCACAAAGCTGCAAGAAAGTACAGGACAGGGACCTGGCTTCAGCTTCTCTGGCAATTCCACAAGTAAACTTTGCAGTTCTACTCAATACTTATCAAGTTATAGTAAGTGAGAAGAAACAAACAGCATATAAAAACCTCACATGTATTTTCAATGAGAAGTCATGCCATGTTATTCCTAGGCTGCTCTTTAAATATAGAAGCCATAGTAGTTCATTTGCAGATGAAAAAAGTTGGGGAGATGAACTGATGGAAGAAAGTTATTCCCATTTAAAATGCCTGACACCAAATCAGACACAGTGGCCTTTGCCTGTGTATTAAATAATTATAACAAATGTACTAAAGGAGATACAACAACTTCCTGTGAACACCTACATCACAAATGACAGTATCTGCTGGAGAAATGTAGTACAATGGACAAGTTTATACAACAAACTCCTTCACCCTGGAGTTCAGTTCAGAGAACACATAAAGCAAACGTGTTTGAAAAAGCTTTGTTTGGTCACTATTCTCTTTAAAACTGAAGATCATAGAGAAAACAGGAAAACCCAACCACATTGCCCCCCAGAGAAATCTTTGCTACCCATCCTTCAGTATTCTGTGGCACCACACAGGCAGAAAAGCTGTGGCTGCTGCTGTGTGACCCCACGTAGCAGTCGTCCTGCCACCCTCCACAGCTCTATTTTAGCAGTATCTTATTTAGCACTTCAAGTCCCATGACCCATATCCAATAAGGAGGTTCTGTCTAATACACTGAGCAGATAAAAGGATGCTTTTCAAGCAAAGGTTATGCAAGGGGTCCATACTGCAGTGCAAGCCCCAGAACAGTAAACAAATGCCAAGATTTAAATAAAACATATTTTTGTTCTTCAACCCATATCCCACACCAGTCTACCTGCTTGTAACTGAACCACGTCTGTTACAGCTGCAAATACAGACTTTTGTTAAGATTTATCCATTCAGCTTTTTTGAAATTTAAAAAAAAAAAAAAATCAACTTTACCAGTCTAGTCATTACTCAGGAAACTCCGAAAAACAAATCCAAGGACAGACAGATGAGAGCAAAGAAGCCACATCCGTATCAGCTTTGGGATGAAAAACATGGAGAGCTGGTGAAACAGCTGGAAAATTATCAGAAATATTTTATGTATTAACATTGCACTAACCCCTCCAAGCCAATCACGTTCTGCAAAACAATCTAAGAATCTCAGCCAAAAACTCACCAGCGCTTTCAGCAGAATTTAAGTGAACTAATGAGTACATACTCCCTAACTAAACCCAAAGTGCAAGACCACATAGCAAACAGATGCCAAAATCTGGATTAGTACTCAAGTTTTTGACTATTGGTCCAGCACTCACTTGGTGAAAAATGCCACTTTCCAATAGAAAAGCCTCCAGTACTACACACGTAGCTTGTTTTTTTTTAAATACGCATGAAAATATTCCAAAAATAAAGTTAATTGTGTTTTAAAGTCTTATTTGAATCAGAAATGTCAAAATGCAAAATCGATACCAATTCTCCAATCAAACAAGAATATCTGTAAGGGATTAAGATGATACTGGCATCAGGTGAGAGATTACTGCCCCTGGCACTGTAAAAGCAGTAGAAATGAGGCAGCTGCTGCAAACACCAACAAGGGGTTTAAGGGAGCAGTATCTTCTGAGCCTTCACCTCATAGCTCCAAAACACGGGCCCTGAATCAAATTCATCCTCTTGCTCATTTCAAACACGATGCTGACGACTGACAGTTTACAACCCGCAGGGCTCACAGAGCTTTCAGATGGTACCGGCATCTGTTCTGAGGGAGAGCTGTCAAAGGAATCCACTGCAAACTTCCCTGTGAGACCAACATGGGAAAGACACCAAAAGCACAATCAGAATCCTATGATTTTTAAGGTCCTAGAAATGAACAGTCCTTCTGACAAGAAAGTTGGCCCATGCTTTAGTTATGCTCATGCTATTTAGAGACATCATTTAGGTGATTCAGAAGGCAGTTTCTGAAGTGATATAACCCCTGCTCCAAAGTACTTAATCTAATTTGAGACAATGATTGCAGTAATAAGATCACACAGTTTTGAACAAGTGTAGATTAAAGATCTTATCAATCTAGGTTGGTTTAATGGGCCTATCATACTTACTGTGATACTGAACATAGGATCTTTAGGAGAGAGTGCAGGATAGATAGCATGAGAAACAGGGAATGCTTCAGGATAGAAAAACCTGTCTTGAATCAAAGATGAACAAGGTTTTGAAGAAATATTCCATTAACAAGTTTTTTCAACAGCTGGTAATATTGAAAATGCTCTTTTACTAAGCACAAAACAGACAGGTGTCCAAACCAAGCATCCTGAGCTTCAAAGAACACTCAATAGTGGTGCAAGGCAGCATCCAAAGGCTAGAAAAATGATCCATCACACACAGGCAGGCCAAAACCCAGTGCACCCTCATCCCAGAGCAGAACCCGCCCGACAATCAGGGAGATGAAATCAGCTCAGGGAGCTGCACACTTCAAGTGCATTTCACCACTAACTCGTGTCCTGGTGCAGCTGCAGGCAGAGCACACGGGTACAGCAGAATTCCTTTCTCCTGCTTTCAGCTGGAGTGAGTTCCATTTCAGCAGTCCCAGGGAACACCCGTGCTCCAGTGTGCCATGTGACTGCAGCACACATCCCACTTCACTCAAATAAGGAGCCAGCCCATTCCTTTGCCATTAAATTACTGTGCCTCCCTTTGTTCTTGTAAAAAAAATGTGGTGAGCCATAAAAATTAAACACACACACACACACACATTTTTCCCATCTCTGCTTTTAGAGGCCATGGCTTTCTGAAAGAAAAGATTGCTTTACTGTGCCCAGGCCAACAGTTTTCCTCTCTGGATTAGCGAGCAGGATTATCACAGCCCATGCTGAGCCAGCACTGCTGCAGCTGGACTTTGGTACCAGTTGCCAAGCTGCCCAGTTTAAAGCTAACTCAGGTATAGCTGGACAAACTGCAGTCTGCAATGCAGCACCAAATTAACTATTTAACTGAACCCCCCAAATCTGTTTTTCCCTACTTACTGAAAAACAGCAGCTGACAAACTATGGATCTGGCATTCTCTCACATGCAATAAGATTTGCTGCAAGTATCTAAAAATACACTTGCTGGCTGACAGCCCAAGGAACCGATCAATGAAAGTTCAAGAGGTGCATTTCACAGTCCAGATGTTCTCAAACTGTGCTCCATCAACAACTTACAGAGACGGCTGGTCACATTGTGCTGACTTTTCTCCCCTCTGCTGCACCAGTTTGTGTCCAAAAGGTGAAAAAAAGCACATTTCAAAATCTTAAAATATTTTTCCTTTTGCTACAGTTTGCATAAAAATATCACAGCAAATCAATAGGATGAGAGGCCGTCCCAGACACAACTCGGTGGAAGGGATGAATCAAAGCTGAAGTGCTGGAGCGGGATGACCTTAATGAGAGCTCCGAAGCCACAGAAATTACAGGATCCACATCCACATGCACAGCTCCTGGAAAATGACAAAACATCCACACGGCAAAAATGTTGTTCCTAACCCGACCTACACGTTTTGTCAGTAGATACAGTGTCAAAACTTGTGAAAATCGGGGAAGGACAAGAGAGCTTACTTGTTTATTTAAGGAAAAAACTAGTAGGGTTTTCTAGGCAAACAGTGAACAGTGTTATTAGATCTTCTTTTATTAAATACCTATGCCTGAATTATTTCCTTCAACACTTCAGTTAAAAATTGTTATAAAAATGTAAAATATACTTCGGAGAAAAGAATGAAAACTCATTTAAACGTACACTTATCCTCGCACCCAAACGGACACAAAACCATCAAAACTGACCAAAATCTAACGTGAAACGCGACACTCCTTGCACAGGGGACACACATCCTCTAGCTATGGACATACACACTGTCATCCACCTTTTCATTTGGATGATGAATTAACAATTAGCAACTTGAACACCACTGACACCACAAGCCACAACAGGCAAGAGGGGAAGCAGCTTGGTCCAGCAGGCAGAGTCAGTAGCTGCTGCTGTTACTTGTGTATCTGTCCTTGCCCAAATCACAAAACCCCTTATGGTTCAGTCCTTTGGGGAGAAAAAGAAGAGAATGTCTTCAGCTTGATAAGAGGAAAGTCATTAGAAATTACATACCATGCAGCTTCGTTGCCCATAGCAGAGACCTGAAAAACAGGTCATGTATGGCACCTTTATATATCAGTTTTTATTTTGATCTTGGCTTGCAAGTCCTTCCTTTCTCCTGTCCTTGCAAGGGCACACACTTCTCATAGGAGCACAAATCCATAAGCACACTCAGAGAAGCCTCTGAGGCTCTTTTGCTGCATTTCCCAGTGAGCAGCCTTAATTTTGCCAAGTCAGAAGAATCACCAATCTATCATCTCTGCTACATGTTATAAAGCAGAGGACTAAAGCAAAATTCAAATATTCAGCGCTTTTCCACGAAAAAAGTGCTCTGCAACTTCAGTCTGCTCCATCTTTCCTTCCCTAAATAGAACTTTTGCCCTTGGTTTTATGTCTCTGCTCCAGTCACAGGGCTGTTTGATAAAAGCAGGACATGCATTACTTTTTTCAAACCTAAATAATCCAGACAACCCCCCTGCTTTTATCAAAACACTGGTGTGCGCTTGGACTTCTCCTTGAACACCAACATTTCAAACCCTTGCCCATCGTTTCACTTAATTTTCAAGGAATCATTTTTAATGTAAGCCACAGCATTCTGTACTCCATTTCTGGTGTGGACAAGGATTTGTTTCCACCTGGAGGTTGCTGTCTCCACGGCACAGGTTACAGCTTCATGCACACAGCACCACACGAGCCTTTCAGCCCATACTCTGCCAGCACATTCCTTTACAGACACGCTTCTACACCAGTCAAAACACTGCTGGGGGTAAACATGGGGTGTGGGTGAGAGGTGGGGAAGTGTTTTCCTCAGTTCCCCACCAGCCTGGCTGGCTGAGGGGTTACCGAGATCACGGGCGCCGCCACCGCCACGGTCTCTACTTTCCACACGTCTTTTGGCAGATATATAGAGCAAGACAGATTCCTTTATGTGTGATAAATGCTACAATCACTGCCATCTCCTTAGGGAAGGAAGGCAGAGTGCTGATCACAGCTCAAATGGGCATTCAGCTCCCATGGAAAATACAACTTGTCTACTGCAAGGCAGGCTGATCTTCTGCAGGCTGAACAGTCCCAGACAGAAAACATGTGTTTTGATTAACTGAGCATGCTGCACTTGCTACAATAAAACCATTGCTTTGAGTGGGTTTCATCGCTTCTGTTGTCCTTTAAGGCAATAATTTTATCACCTTAGTGCTTTTCTTTTAAACTCCAGCTTGGGAAAAAGAAAGTAAAATGAAATCTAGATGAAAAAGGTCTGTTCATCATCACTTGCTCCCCAGCCTGTGTAAAACAGAGTACTGAAGCACTGGGGATTCTAACAAGCTCACTGTTACCTCCAAGCATAAGCTTACATAAATCAGTGCCCAGAGGAACCTGCAAACTTACCTTAGATCATACTCTGACATCCCTGCAAAAATTATCAGCTATTGACACTGCAGTCAATAATTTCCTATTCCACACTGGGATCTTAAAGCATTAAAAAGCCTAAGTAAATATTCATAAGGTAAAAATACTTTCCCTGCTATAGATAAGCAACATAAGGTGTGGTGTGTGACAGAGACAGACATGCCATTTCTCTCATAAATCCTATTTGCCTGTCTTAATCATACACTTGTTCTCCTTCACTGTTTATTTTGCTCCCTTTCTGCCCTCAAGCAGTTTGGGAAGCTTCTAAACTGTTTTATTCTTCAGGGCATTTTCTGTTTGGTTTGGTTTCTAATACAGCCTATGTTTAAACAGGCTGTATGGACCTAAGCATTGCAGCCAACACCCATACAAAATTAAACTCAATAAACAAAAAAATCTCTTAGACACCTTCAGAACTGCAGGTATCACACTGTAAATGTGACAGGCACACTCTGCCATCGGAAAAGCTTTCACTGAACTCCATTCTATTTAGTTCTTACATCAGCTGGATAACAGATGATTTAAAATACAAATATTCTATGTCATACTTCAAACCTAGGCTCTGAATGCAAACAGTGCCATTATCTGCTTAACAAAGACCAATTATTCAGTGAATAATCAAGCTACTGTGCAAGTTCTGAATGCCTATAATATGTTATTTGATAATACGGTGTCTTCTGACCTAGACAGAGCTGCCTACAGCATATAATTAAAGGTTTCAGATACATTGTGCTCCTCTCCTGCCAAATGCTGTTCATGCAGTACGCTATATATACTCAGTGGAAGTAAGAGAAAAACAGTCTCTTTCAGACTCAAGGGCTTTGCTAAACCATTTAAATACAACCAGTAAAAGCCCCAAGATCAGATGTCCTTCTAGGTAAGGAAAGCACCACCACCTGTTTTTCTTCCAGTACCGAACCCTCCATTTTATAATTTAATATTTTGAACACTGGCCTTCCCTTTTTCCACAAAAAAACACTTAGCACTGCTTTATGATAGCGTTACAACCAAGATATGTATTTCATTACCGGAGAGAAAGCTCCTGCCCCACACAGCCAACAACAAAAAGTGAGCAAGTTTTAAAGTGATTTTTAAAGCTCGTGAAAGACACAGGCACACGAGGACACAAAGTCCTCCCCCTCCTGATAAAATGAACTGTGCAAGCCTGTATTTCCCAGTCAATCTGCCCCGTGTACCTTAATCCTTGTTGGGAGGCATGAAGCAGAAGAAAGCTTGCTCGCTTCACACGTTCACTCAGTCCATGAAATCTGTCTGCCAAGGCAGTCTGTGGAAGTTAACAGCGCTCTTAGATGAGGATGTGGAACACTCCTCACTAGAGGATACACTTCCTTCCCTTAGCCCAGCAAACATCCATCAGATCCCAGCTGATGCCAGTCACCTGGGCACTCCGAGGACTGGCTGCACTTCCAAATGCGTCAAACAAATAACCAATTAGTCTTTGTTTGCTAGTTCCCTGTATCCAGTGCTTTCATACTCAGGCCTTGGCAGCCTACCAGCTACTTCGACTGCAGTCCCTTCCCTTCCCCCCAAAAAAGGGAAATCATCTGTATCTGAAAGAAGTTCTTCAAAAGCAACCAGCTCACCCAAGCTTCAGAATGAAGCGACGCGTTCAGATCGGGTAAAACACCCAGCTGCTAATGGGAAAAGGAGCAGGTTTCTTTCCACTGCTCCCCAATTCCAGAAAAGTACAAGGGAGATGCCAATGAGCATTTTCAGAGACAAACAGCAAAAAAAAACCCAAAAAACAACCAAACATCACCCTTACAACTGGACAGTATGTAGCTCAGGATTCAAAGGGTTGTAACAGTCCCCGAAATCCTATTCCTGGGGCTGTTGAGGGAATCCTTTGCCTGGCATTCCAGGCCTCCCCAGCATTTCAAAGAATACCTTCATTTACACATCAAAACTCCTGCTTTCTGGCAGGATAGGAAGGCTGGGTACCAGCCTAAAAGCAGCACTTCAAAATAACTGTTACAGTCTCTTGCTTAGCTAGAACCACATTATATCACCTGCACAACAATGACTTCTTTTTCTCCAGCAGAATAATAGATGCAAGAAGATGGTCAATATATTTAAATGAAAAACCTTCAGTATCTTTAACTTAGCATAATCTTTTTCTAACGTGAGTCTCAAGAGTCACTACGGTGATCCTGACTTCTAAGACCACAGAGAAACTGCCTTCCCAGTTATTTCTGCCTCACGAGAAGCAAACTACTAAGGGAATGCTTCCTCATTTTCACATTAAAAACAATAATAGGGAGCTAAGTTTGGTGAAGATATCCATGAATCTCACTCAGCATGTCACAGTTAAATCCACCACAGATTTACCCTACAACAAACTCCCGAACAAAATATATTCCAGAAGACTTCAGTGCGAGTCACACAACACTGTGCATTTAAAAAACCCCAACTACTATTCACTAAGTAGTCTCCCAGGTTCTCTGAGCAGGCTAAAAGAAAACCTTTGGGGTTTCCTGTGCCCCCCCCCCCTTTTTTTTTTCTCTTCTCCTTCTTTTGAACTGGAAAAAAAATTCCACAGAACAAAAGTCATTCACCAAAGTACAGCAAGGTGCAGCTCAGCAGGGATTGAACAGGCACTGCCATTCAGTCTCAGGCAGCAGAGCTGGCTGCCCTCAGTGCTGCTGTACCACAGATACTGGCCATGGATCACCAGCAGAGAAGCCACAGCTCTCATGAGACTGCAAGAGAAGCCATGAAATATTTCCTTCTCCCCAAACCTACTCAGAATTCCCACTGCCAGCCTAGTTTCACAGCTGTGTACTGAGGGTTCAATTCTCTTTACAATCTTTTAAATAGGTTATTGCAGGAAAAAAAGCAAAATATCTCAATGCTTACAATATTTAATACTTATTAAGATTATCAAATCAAAACCTTGACTGCACTCCTGTTCAAAACAAGAACTTTAAAGAATGCAGTGAACAAACTCCAGCCACTCTCCTCCACAAAGACAAAACTCTTCTTTCCAGTCCACAGGCACTCTGATATCACTTATCACAGTGGGGTCAGTGCAGCAGGCCTACATAACAAACATGCACGTAGCAATCAGAAGTGATGATCCCTGACTTAAACAGCAGTTTCAGATCAGTTACTTGCATTTGACTTATTTTCTAGTTGTATAGCCACCTGTCCCAGTTTAAAAAAAAAAATACAGATTTTTTTTCTATGTGGCTACATGAAAAACAAACTCTTGACTTACAAAATAGAAAACGTACAAAAGTTAACTTTTCCATGTATAAAATAAATCAAATTTAAAAATTACTTTTGCAGGTTCTCTTGTCTGCAAGTAAGCCATCAAATATAATAGTACAAATACCACCTAATTATGGGACTCCCTTCTTCTAAGTAGGAGAAAGTGAAGTTATTACTGCCTCACTGTTTACAATCTGAAATGCGATGACAACAAAAACGTACACGTGCTCATGGTGCCAAAGACAATAATAAGACTTCTCTTTGCCAGTGTTGATCCTTGATATGCAGGTAAACAGAAACACCTGGATAGACCCAAAATGCACAAGACCTGAATTAACACCTGCTGTGCATTTAAAGAGACTGTGACAAGTTTGTGCTGGGAGGCAAAAATGTCAACGGAATTTTTCTTATGACATACATACAGCATTATCTGTATCAGTAAGGCTTTCCTAAGCATCTATCACCATTCACAATGTTCTTATTAAAATGTATTTAGATTGCAAATCCCCTGGGACAGGACTTGTCTTTTACCCATACTTGAGCAGTCTGCTGTTCACAACGAGGATCCCAGTCTGTTTTGCCTTAAATACTGAACTAGCACAAGTATTTTGTTAATGTAGAAGACTGAAAATAATTCAAAGCACCATTTGTGTTTGTTCTGTGCTTAATTCCCATTTACAGTGCAGAACAAACACTTCAGCTGTCATTCTAGTAAGTTTTACCTACCTAAGAAACTCAAGATGGGGCCAAATTTGCCTGCATAATGATTTCACAGGAAGTGGCAACCAGATGGACAGCACACTGCCATATGCTCCCCTTTGCTCAGAGGTGGAAAAGTGAGCAAATGGGAATCAGAAAAAAAGAACAGGGAGCAGGGAGCAAAACCCCTCTGCAGTGTGCCCGTTAATTCACACACACACCCTTTCCCACCAGGAGTGTGCACAAACTTCTCCGCTCCTCGCACCTTCGGGTCCCAATTCCCGGGAGGCAACGATGAGGGGCGGGAAGGGAACAGCTGCTGTGTCCAGCACGATCCTTGCTAGGCAGGTCCCTGCCGGTGCCACAGCCTGCAGTGTTGCTTTCCTAAGAGCAGGCGCTGTACAAGCACGAGGAGAAGGACCAGCATCCCCAGGGCCCTGACAGGGTGCAGGGAACACCATCCCTCCCTCCACAGGGCCAGCCCCTCTGGAAGCTGCCACTCTTTCCAGCACAGCTCAGAGGCTCAGGAACTCGCAGCCTCCTCTCCATTTTTTGGGGTTTTTTTGGCCCAGAGACAACACACGTCAAAAACTTTTAAGTAAACCTCGACGCTGCCCACGCCTTGCGCTGCTCTTTAGCTGGAGCAATCTGGCCGTATTTATAATGTCTCCAAGGAGTACCTGCCCTTTTGAGCTGGGCCTAAAAATAACACCTTTCCAAGTTAAACATATCTATTTAATTACACTACTGGCCCTGCTCTGGAAGTCCTTCTTCTTACGGAAAAAAAAACAACCAACCCAAAACCAAAACAAAAAGAGCATTCAGATCGCTGGAGGTGGCAGCTGGTAACAAGAAAAACAGCAAATATGTGCAAGAAAAATCTTTGAGATTGATTTTTTTAATCCATTTGTGCAATTAACATGTGAACCTTGACCCATATCTCACTTTCCCGTTAAAAAGTTGTTTTCAAAGCTGTCTAGTTTTATCATTCCAGATAAGAAT
The DNA here is from genome assembly GCA_036023395.1 of Myiotriccus ornatus. Lineage (NCBI taxonomy): Eukaryota > Metazoa > Chordata > Aves > Passeriformes > Tyrannidae > Myiotriccus > Myiotriccus ornatus. The sequence goes on along the minus strand of JAYRBT010000018.1, from coordinate 19,854,788 downwards.
GTAATTATTTACTCTATGTGGGTTGTAAAATTCAGGCAGCTATTATATACAGAGAAAAATTATGGACTGCTTGCTGAGACACACCACATGCCTCATGTTTACATCCTGTATGTTTGCTAACTTTAATTATTACAGACAGGAGCTCTTTAGTTCATTTTAAGAAGAGCTTTCTTTACATTTGTGGCATCAGTTAAATGGACTGGTAGTCCAAGTGGTGTGCTTTTCTGTAAGAAATTATTTGATAGACTTGAACAAAAGCACTGAAGGCAAAATGACAAAATAATTCAACAGCAAAAGTCTCACCACCTTCAATAAAACTCGCATTTTGCTATTTTTGGACATGAATTTTCATTTTCTATTAGTGGAAAAAGCTGGTAGGCACACTGAAATATCAGACACATAACACTTTCCACTACAAAGACTTTCACAACTTTTTTGAGAAGCTCTGACACTTGCCTCGTCTGCAGGTAGCCTTTGAAGTTCCCTGGAATAGCAGAGATGCTCTTTGTGTCATGGCAATCCATTCAAGTTAAACTGAACTGTTTTCCTATGCCTGCTTGCTTTTTTTTTTAATCAAGTGTTTGGTGGCCTCTCAAAAAAAAAAAAAAAAACAAACACCCAAACGGGCATGAACTTACCAAATAAGGCAGTTACCTGAATTAGAAATCACCACTGAAGGCTCAAATCCCATTTAGGGATTTTTTTTAAGGTCAGCAGGGGAAATTTATACCCCCATGTAACATCATTAAAAAGAAAAAGCAAAGTCAAAAAAGGGGGACTAAACCTCACAATACCAAGAGGTTCTGTGTGGGAAACTAACTTGCAAGAAGGTTACTTGGGTTGAAATTAAAGCTCTTGAAAATTAGGAAGCAGCACGTTTAAAACAGCACAGGCCTTTAGCTCCATTTGCATTAATCCTCTTCTTAACTGTTAAGATCACATACTACCTTTCCTGAAAATCACTGGCTCATTGATACCACGGTGGCTCACAACACACAACTGCATCTGCAGAACCCTAAATCAAATATCTGCCTAAATCAAATACAGGCCTGACTTTGCAACCAGTATATTTGAACATACATTTCAAATGCAGTTTCCTTTGTGTAACGCCACAGGGGCACGTGGTGCTTTCCAGGATGCCACCAAGACATTTGAGTTGAAACACGTCAAAGAAACAATGAACCCTAGACAAGACAAAATGAAAAAATGAAAATGAGACAGAACCTGTTCATGCTGCAAATATAATTATTTTGGATAAAGCAAGGGATGAGCTGATACTGTATTTTACAATGCTTAGTCAAAGACAAAAGTATGATTAGAAGACCTCCATTGTTGCTTGAGCTTACAATAAGGCCTGTCTTTATTCTCCTCATGCAAAACCAGCGATTACAGCAGGACTGTATGGAGGTAACAGAGCTCACTGGGAACTCATGAAATTAAGAATTAAACCCTAATGCATCACACTTGTCACACCAAATCCTAAGCCCAGCAAACAGATGGGCTGAAATATGACAGAGGATAAAGTAACCCTGCCACCTTCACCCACAATGCACCACCCAAGAACTTGGTGAAGAAAGGCTTCAATTCACCTTGGGCAGGAACCTCTAGAGCCAAAGAATGAACAGCAGCCACGTTCTACCCCACAGTGATAAGAAGCCAACTTTAACCGTTCTTCTCTTGAAGACAGTGTTTCAACAAGTATGCTCACGTCCACCTATACTACAAAGATACTCCCAAAAGTACTGTCAGAGTTCAGAAATTTTTTCCAAGGCCAAAAATCCCAAACTCTCCATGTTCTGACGCTGCAGATTCCAGACTTACCCCTCATATCACGAAACCCAAAAAGAGTGTGGCAAACGTGTTTCACCAGCACACAGTGTCACTCTAGAACCAGCGAGGAGAGGAAAAGGAGGAATCACACCTCAGACCTCTTCTCATATACCAACCAGCAATGATGATTCCTCAAATAGCATGTATTTGACACTTCTGATGACAATACATGCGGCAGAAAGGACTCCAGCTCACCCTCCTATGTCAATATTGGTTCTGCAGTGCTCGTAAGGATTAAGTACTTTGACTGTTAGGTAATCCCATTGTCCAGGAAGCAGATTAGCTGAGCACCACTATATGGAAATAACATCTCGTTTGTTGCTCTGATAGAGTACGCAGACAGTTTTATACTCCATAACACAATTCAATTAATGGTTGTGCTATTGCCAGGTAATGCAACTAATTTAAACAGATACTGACGATATAGGTGAATTTTAGTCGTGTCAGGATCTCGCAGGGCAATGCAGTTCCTCCTCCTAATTTGGACACAATCACGGGTAGTAACACTGGAACCATGGGCTTCATGGTGCTGGAGGTTTTGCAAGTCCCGTCCCTCTGTGCCTAAAGTGATCTGTGATGCAACATCACTGCAGAGTCAGACTGCGCAGTGTGGGGACCACGAGAGGCGCAACAGCAGCTGCCAGAGACCCAGGGTTTGGGGAGCCACCCCCGACCCCAAGCTGGAGTAACAGCACAGCAGCACAGGGGGCCTGGAGAGGGGAAGTGTAATGAGCACCCTGTACAGGGCACCTTCAGAGCTGCAATCATGCCTAGACCCAACTAACCTTTGGGAACAGACACAGTGACAGGCAAAACAGCTACACTGTGTGCTGTGTTCTGCATTGATGCTGTCAGTCACAATCTGAAAACACCTGAGCTAGTAGCAGGCTTGCACTGGTACTCACACTGCAGGCACACATAGCTCACATCTTAATTTGCTTACTGACCTTTTCATACACCGGTTGGAGTCAAGATCTTTATCTCACCTACGACTCCAGTTCCGACTGAAATAGCTGATGTGTACTCTTGCTACATGTTCTCTTTGCCCACTGCTGTCTTTAGCACAATTACTACCCATCTAACTTTGTGTGCAACTTCCACCTCTTTTTGCCCTTCAGGCAAAATCCCCACCTTGCAGCGAACAAGTCAGTTTTGCAATCCAATGGGTAGCATCAGGACAGAGCTGCAAAAACTCCACTTCGTTCAGAAACATATAGGAAGGAGTAGGAACTGCTTCGGGAATGGGTTCTCCGTTCACACAGTCCCTTCCCTGACTGCAAGCACACTCTCTCTGCGTCTAGGAACCATAACACGTTTGAAGCAGGACACACTCGTTCTTACTCCACATCCTCTGTAAATCAGAAGTATCCCCCCCCTTCTCTGCGCAGAGGAGGCTGCCCCACAGTCCAGACATTGTTCTGAACATCGAGGAATGGCTTTTCCCATATAAGATACTTACTGCCCAGTGTTAATGGCAGTATCTCGTTGCAGAGTACTTACGTGCTACCATTGCATGGTCTAATTTATAATCCCCACCTAATGTGACCGTGTCAGTAATAACCATTTTATAAGTGTCCTGCAGGAACTTGCAGCATCTTCACAGGAACTACCAAAAAATAACTACCAGTATTGTCTCCCCCGACCCACACTTGGGTAATGATGTTATACAGCACATTAAAAGAACACAGTTTGCTTACCCTTCTTTGTGCAAATTCCAGTAATAAGTCCTGCATAAAGAGTAGGATTCCTAACAGCCGTCAGACCACAAAGCAGCAATTTCTGACTGTGTGCCTATGACAGAAGCCCTGTGTCCAGACAAACGAGCCTTCTCTGCTGTGGCAGAGAATGAGCATTCACAGCTGTAGATACTCCTACATCGTTACTCACTTTACTTCTTTGACATATACCATTTTTGGCAGCTGTTACAATGGTGTCAGGTGTGTGCTCCACTTAACACGGAGCTTGTAGATCGGTTTGCTCTCAAACCCACACGTAAAAACCAAGAAATTCTGCTGGAGACACATTTAGCAGAACCTTTTCCTGTAAATTCAGCAAGCTAACAAGCTTAGAAACCACGCATATCCATGGTCTATTCTCCTTAAGAAAAGTTACTGTGACATGCTGTCCTGTTACAGCTCATCAATCCTCACAATTTAGATTTCACCTCTACGAGTATAACAAAAAAGGCCTACCAAGTTTATTACATTTTTATGGAAGGCAAACCAAAAATTCCCTGGTTAAGAGCACTCTAAACAGATTTCAACTTCAGAGCAGAAACTAGGGTTCCTTTTCTGGCTGGGGCAAGCAGAGATGCTGCTCCGGGACGGGGGGGTTTCCAAGGAGCGCTGCAGCACCTTCACAGACCTGGAGCGCTCCGGGTGAAGGCACTGCCGAGGCACCACACGTTGGGTGGGTTTGCCCGCACCGAGAATAAAAGCAGCTTTCACGCTCAGGCACCGCACCCGGGAACCGCACGGCACAAGTTGTGCGGGGGCCCCGCCGACCGGCGGTGCCGGGGGCTGCGATGCGGGAGGTGCCGCGGGCTCCCAGAGCCCCCGCGGGCTCCCAGAGCCCCCGCAGCCCCTCGGCCCCCTCCCCTGAGGGGGTATCGCCGCTCCGGCCGCGACCCTCAGCCCGCCCGGCCCGGCGGATCCCGCCGGGGTCCCGAGCGCCCCCGGCCCCGCCGCCGGCCAGGCGGCCCCGCCGCCAAACTTTGCCCGGCGCGGAGCGGCTCCCGCGGCTCCGCCGGCGGGGGGCCCTGCCCGGCCCCGGGGGCGCAGCGAGCGGGGAACCCGCACGGTGCACGGGCGCGCTGGGGCACGGCACAGACCCGCTGCTCGGGCACGGCACGGACCCGCCGCTCGGGCACGGCACAGACCCGCCGCTCGGGCACGGCACGGACCCGCCGCTCGGGCACGGCACGGACCCGCCGCTCGGGCACGGCACGGACCC